>JAYKTE010351625.1:0-10955 GCA_036873565.1 Xipholeptos notoides | reverse complement strand
GTTACTTCTGGTTCAGAGGATTTATATATATATATATATATATATTTTTTTTTTTTTTTTGTATAATTTTATTTCTCTCACAAATCCAAAAATAACAAAGAAAGGGCAAAGTTGATCTGACCTGAATCATCAGAAATGAACTTTAGATATACTTTAAAAAAAAAAAAAAATCTCAAAATTTAAATAAAAAATGACACAAATATTTCTAATGAATCTTAGTACTGTTAATGTATTAATGGATTCAAGGACTTGAACTCTTGTCTATCCTCAACTCTATCTTGTGGAACTCTTCAATAACTGAGTCTTTTTTCTATATGTATCTATCTGTCTATCTTCCTCTATCTATCAATCCCTTGAAGCAATCAGCTGTGTTAAGTGAATGTTCTCTGTAACCGTAACAACAGCGTCTATTATCTCTACTAACATATTAACAAGTACAGTAAAACTCTAATACTTTGGAACTTCCATAAGAATACTTTGTACCCATCCATTATTTTTGACTGAGTAAATACTATAGATCTACAATCAGCTATTTGTTTGATTGGTTAGTTAGTTGTAGTGGATTTTATGGCACATCAACTTTTTTAGGTCATTTAATGCCGATAATAATTATTTTTGATAAACATTCTTTTTGTCACACATAATTTTTTAGATAATACAATATGCACTATTTATCCATAGCTGGAGGGAATGTGCCAAAGTATTCTTGTGGAAGTTCCAAGTATTGCAGATTCTTAAATATCATATTGAGATTTCTTAGGTTGATATTAAACTTAGAAATTTTATATATATTTATTCTAACAACAATAAACATATAAATACCTAAATTTAGCACTGATCAATTAGTTTGGAATCCTCTCCTTCTTCGGACTACTTTTAAGTCCAAACTATTGGTATTCTACGCTAAATCGAGAACTTTAGAATTTCCAAATAAATAAATGATAATACTTCTAAGTGAAAAGCAAATTTTGCTTTGATGTGGGGGTGTTGAAAATAGGTATAAGGCACCCCAGCCCATACCATTTTGAATAGCCTCATTACTTCACAAATCCTTCAGAAAATTGGTGTGTGCTACTTAAATCCACTGAATATCGCTATAAATATTCGGCTTTCTAATAAATTTTCTGGAGAGAAAAAAAGGGGAAAAAAAAGTTCTTAACAAAACTAGATTTTCAAGAGTGAAAATAATTATATGACAGTTTAGGGCATTTTGCACAAAATATATTCAATTATGTAATGTTTAATTAAGACTTGTGCAGCTTACACTCATAAAGTTTGTTGTTCATTCTTACAATCTGTGTATGTATTAATAAATATTCTTCCTTGGGCATTCTGAAGTAAACCAGAAATGCAAATTTTCAAAACTGCCTTATGATTACTTCCACTCTGAAAAATTTGTTTTATTAAGAACTGTCTTTTGGTGGTAAGTTATGTAAAAAAACTTCTCAAGCACTTAATAATCATTTAATATCACATAATTCCATAAAATAATGACTTTATAGTCATGTTGATTTTCAAATATTTCATAACCAATTGCATATTTTCATATATAAAAGAAGGAAAAATTTTATATTTAAAAGAAGAAAAAAAAATGTTTTTTGAATAAAACCTTTAAGAATCAGTTTTTTCCCAAAGTTCTATTCTAACTGATTTATTTTATTTAACTTTTTTTTTTTTTTTTTTAAATCAAAAACTCACTTTTCTCCATTTAGTTTTAACGGTAAATAAGATATTTTGTTCATTTAAAAAAAAAAGATATTTAAATTAAAAGAAAGAAAGAATTAGATATCATGCAATATACAGGATTAGTAAATGTCTATTCACTAACTGCCAGTACATTTTAAAATCATGCTTAACATGCTATTAATGCTTGTTGATTTTTATCAAAAAATAAATTATCAATCAAGAAATTGAAATAACCTAATGATATTGCAATTTAAAATTTGACTTAAGTATTTTACACTTTATCAAAATATATATCTGGTTCATGTTTATTATTAAAAGAAACAGTTTGTTAACCAATGAGTAATCAGCCTGAAACAGAAATCTTGTGCCCAAAATCAGTAATTCCTAATTTACCCTCTCAACCAAACCCATAACCAGCTAATGAATGGCTTAGCACCAAATCAAGAACATTTCAAATTTGATGTGTGAAAACCTGCTTTCTCAACCAAACCCTTAATTTACAAAGAAAAAACATTGTGTAGCCAATTTCATCGACCAGGGAATTTCAGGAAGACTTCTTTAACAGGGCTCTACATTGTGAGTGAAACACTGGAATTTACGAGTAATTTTTCAAGTGGTGACAAAAATAATAAAACACTTATCTTTTGGCGACTTCTTTTTTTCACTAAAAATCTAAATACTGGAGTGAAAAATGGTCTTTTCAACCTTTTTTTAATTAACTGAGCAAAGTCAAATGATTTAAATAGAATAGAAAAGAGAAAAACATCCTCTTTTTTTTTTTTTTTTTTTTTTTTTTTTTTTAAACAAGGCTGTTAAAAAATGTCTAAAGAAAGTAAATAAATTTTTATGCAGAAGAAAAAGTAGTTCAAAGTGAAATGGATTATACCCATAAGTAATTAAGTTTTGAATTATTGGTTTATTCATAAGATAAGAGCCAAATATCATTTCATGGGTATGGCTAGTAACTTTTCTATATGGCAAATAAATGAAAATATTTAGTTGTCAAAAGTCAACTAAAATTAAAATTGTTTGTAGAGCCCTGTTGAATACCAACACAACAGAATTGGTCAGTTATTGTCTGTTAAAGAACGTTTTATTGATATTTATAATATTGATATCATCTATTCTTGTAATCTTTTTATGATATGGGATCCTCCATTAAGTGGTTTGGTTTGGTTTGGTTTGATTGTGTTTAACGACCTATCAACTATTTGTAGTTATTAAAGGTCAAAAAGTCCATTAAGTGAGGTTTCTTTCTAAAATCAAATTTGAAGATATAATTTCATACACTGAACTATTGTAATGTTTCATTGACTTATGTTAAACTTTGTTATTCATAATATATGCAAGCCTATTTCTTGGGCTTTAAAATTAGATAAAACCAAGAATTATCTTTTTGTTCCAATTTACAAACTTAGAATCAGAATGGCACAATATTCCAATTTTTATTACTATCTTATAATCTTCGTTCAGGTCAGTCCTAAGTAAGTGTTTCCACAAAATCAAAACAATACTAATAAATTATTTTTCGGAATCCTTGAAATGAGGTTTGATAATTGGTATATTTATTATTCAAACTGTAGTCTTCATCCTTATATTTGTTGAATTTACTTTCGTAATAGTCAAGGTGAGCTTTGGTAATTTGTATATTTACTATTCAGACTATAATGCTTATCTTTATATTTGTTAAATTCACAACATTTTAGACGATTAATCCTTTGTCCTTCTTCAGGTGATAAATGTTTTTTGTGCTATCAATCATAATTATTGACAGCACAGTATGTAGATTTGGTCCGAACCATAGACAGAAAATTTATCATCTGAAGAAGGCCAAAGGATTAATCAGCCAAAACAATGTGAATTTAACAAATATAAAGATGAGGATTATAATCAGAGCACTAGAATATTTCACTACTGTCATCAAGAAATAAGGACATTTGATACTTTTAACTCTTTAAATTTTTATTTGCTACATCATTTTTTTAGCAAGAAGTGAAACTTTCTATTTCTTCATACAACTATTTTTCGGACAGCAGTCCGATGAGATCAGTAGTCCGAAAAATAGATGTACAAATTATCAAGTCTCATCCCAAGGATTCCGAAAAACCATATCTAATCGGTACAGACCAGATATAACTCAAAAGTGGAAGACCCTGGACCAATTGAAGAAGAAACTGGTACAAACAACAAATCACCTAACATTTCTCTATAGATGTAGAAATCTAAAGCTAGTCCCACCAGGCTTAGAACTGAAATTGCCAGTACAATCAAAGCGAACACAGAAGATTGCAAGGTGAAGACAGCAGTCCCAAAAATAGTAGTACAGATTATCAAGCTTCATCCCAAGGATTTCGAAAAATCATTCCCATATCTTCATTCAATATCCTAAAATGCTGGAGTTCATATTAGAAATTCTTTTTTTAAGTAATATGTACAAAACTCAAAAATGGGGCAAGAATATATTTAATTCTTTTAGTTATCAGGATGTTGACATTTTCTAAATAAATCTTTATACAGATATCTTTTACATATGTACTTTGCTCAGTTTTGATTTTTATACAGATACACTCAAATACTTTTTTTTTTAATTCCCACACAAAATAGTAACTTACTAAAAATACTGAATTGCAAATTTCATAAGTTAATGACTCATAAATTAATATTTCACATAAAATTTTATATTTTCCAAGTTCTTTTATAATGAGAAAAAAAGGTGGGGGTAAAAAAAATGTTCATTAATCTATAAAACCTATTATCAGAATCCAGTATTTTGTTTTTATAAAGAAGAAAAAAAATTAACTATTGATTAATTCAAGACTAAAAAAATTTTTTTTTTTTTTTTTCCTGAAAAAGTCAATATTTGATCTCGGGAACAAAGAACCAAAATAACTTTACTATTATCAGAAGATCTCACGTCAACGTCTGATGTCTGTGTTTGGATTATCTCTTCAAGGCAGATAGCTTAGAGATATGACTAAAGACTGATCAGGAGGTCAGGTTCCAATAAATCAAAATAACATTATATGAGACAAATCTTACCAGCAAACAAAACCTTTTTTATCATCATTATTTGATTGATTGTTTGATCGTTTTTAACGACCTATCAACCATTAGTGGTTATAAATGGTCAAAAAGTTTTTGAGGGGAGGTTTTCATCATTATTTGTTTTGTTTTTTTCTCAAATCATTTGTAACTGTCTATGTGTATGTGCCAGAAAAAAGTGTATGTGTGTCGCTTGCGATATTGAAAATTATAAGTAATATCTATTATGAATATAATGTTCAAAAATTATAATACAAAAATTCACTTCATATAACTGGAATAGATAAATCATTTACTTCTCAGCAACATATTACTAAAAGCATTTATTGTTATAGTATGAAGAAATATCTTAACTAAGGGAGATAATTCGTTGAAAGAGTTACTTCCCTTGACAAATGTTTCATTAATTTGCTGAAAAGCTTTTATATTTTTCTTTAATATTATTCCATTGCTAAATTTTGTTCTAACTTCTTTTTCACACTTTTTTTCGAAAAAAAGAAAAATATAGATATTTATAAATGATAGGCGTTTAAAACTACAGGAAATCTTAATAAGCTATAGATTGTAAACCATGTTTAAGGAAATATTTTTTCCTGAAACATAATATTTCTATCTATGTCTTGAGAAAAAAAATTAATCAATTAGTACCATATTCAAATTTTTCATTTAACTTATAAAAATAATGGAGTAATAAAATCACAAATGTATATAGCCATGACAAACCAAACTTCGCATTAATAAGAAAAAAATTACAAGTTTAGAAATGTATTTTTACAACCATGAATGAATATTTTGAGCAATAAATTTTCTTAAGGAAAAAAAGTACACTGCAAATTAAAAGAACTTTCTAGAAAAAAACATCCTTATTTCCTTAAGCTTTAGCAAATCTATAAATCACTGAAAAAAAAAAGTGTTAAAAGTAAAAAAATAAAAAATAAAAAAACTATCACCAAAATATACATCAACCTGTATATTTGAAACTGTAGCATGAAAGTGAAAACCGACCCCATGTGACTTGGCACTCGAAAATCTAAAGCCAGAAATAAAAGGTTTGTTTCTTTTTTAACGCAGATGTTCATTCATTATTTGTGTGAAGGAGGTTGCAAGTTGTATAGAAATGCAAGATTCAAAAGTGGTTGGAGGGATTGGGTAAAATATTGGGTTGCTGTTTGTTCAAATGGATGGGACATGCCTAATGTTTTTTTTGGGGGGTGGTTTTTGATTTGTTTTTTTTCAGTGGGGTAGTTAGGCAGACATGCAAAGTAGTAGGTTTGTGTGCTTAACCACACAAAAATGCACAATTTTTTTTTTATAACAAACCTGATAGGCAAGTGATGGCGATGACGGGAATCATAGAGATACCCCCGGTACCTGAAATCCAGTTCAAAATAAATGTAAAACAAAAATACATAGATAAATACCAAAAGCTCCACAGTAAATATAGTCTAATCATTGTTGAAAGATATCAAAGTCCGTTTTTTTTTAAACTGCCAGCATGATTTCCGTTATTAAAATTCTTTATGGTTTTAATTAAAATCTCATTAAAAAGCTTTTAAATAGCTTGTGTGCAATTTGTATGTGACTTTATTTTGTGGTTTTCAAATATGCTAAAACCTTGTTATTGCTGTCTTCACAATGTTTCGGTCAATGAACGTCTGAAACGTTGTGAAGATAGCAATAAGAGGATGAGGACAGCAGTTCAAAAAATAGTTATACAAATTATCAAGCCTCATTCCAAGGATTCCAAAAAACCATGATAAAACCTAGTATTGATATTATTAGCGGATTGTTGTCCTCATCTATGCTAAAATCTATGATTTATGTACAAAATCATTAAAAACAAAAAATTCATACTGATATCTCTTTCTTTCACTACAATTTTTATATTATAAATCTGCTGTCCCAAGTGGACTTCCCTTAATTGATTGGGAAAATAAATTCTTTAGATTAGTCTTCATTAACAATATTCTAAAACTTTTTTTCTTATCTTAACCCCAACAAGTCTATTTTTCCCCAAATTATATCAATTTAAATTACAACTTAGTCTAATATCGGAATTATTAGATATAAACTATTACTTGACTTTGTTATCACAAAAAAGAATTTATATCAACTTAAAATATAATTTAGTCAAGTTATAGTTTATATCTAATAATTCCAATATTAGGCTGTGTTATCATTAAAAAATTAATTAATGGCCTGTTTAAGATGTGGCTGTTATCTTTTGAAAATGTTGGGTCTAAAATCTTAAGATATTTTTCTGTAACTTTTCTCAAGCAAAATTTAGTTGCATTAATTATGTCGCTAATTTAATCTTGATTTACAACTAGGTAGCTGAAATTTTGGCTAACTTTGTCCCAATATCTGACCAATTATAAGTCAACTTTTTATTTACTGTGAGAATATTCACTGCAATCAATTATGGTTTTATTAAAGCTTGTGTTGCTATTACTAAACTCTCACAAATGTGCAACATCTTCACTAATGATAATTAGGATGATGCTCAGGAGTGTATTGACATTCATTTGCCTCCCATTAACTGTAGGTCACAGAATGAAAAATCTAGATTGATATCGACTACATGGCCTATGAATTAATCTTAGGCAATTAGAAATAATAGATGATTGTGGATTGATTTGTTGTTAAACCTTTTTAGTCATTTAATGCCGACAACGATCATTTTTATCAAGCATCATTTTTCTTTGAAAATAACGAAATAACTAGGATTCAAACTTGTAGATTACAAAAAAAATTTTTAAAATAGACTTCCAACAATGATTTAAAAAAAAATGTAGCTAAATAAAACAAATAAACATTCAAATTGGCAAAATAAAAAACAAGACTATACAGAAATCAAATCAAATATATTGACAGCTTTTTTTTTTTGTTTTGCATGGTTTCATAAACTTGTATGGAATATGAAAGATAATTGAAGAAATAAAGAAATATTTATAGGACTGCACAGGTATTGCAAAAATGAAATAAATAAATCCATCCACATCAATAAGAGAAGAGGAGTTTGTATAAAGAAACCAAAAAAGGGCACAAAAAAGTGAACACTGAATACAAGAGAAAGTTTTTGGAATAAAGATACTTACAAAGGCCTTGCAGGCTCCGACACAACCAACGTCCCGTCCTTAGTAATATTGTTCTCCTCCTCTTCATCCTCATCATCATCAGCATCATTAGCGACTTCAGCTGCTAAATTATTCAGGTGAGCAGCTATGACATCCATTTCCTGCTGTAATGAAAAAAAAAAAAAAAAAGATTTATACTAATGTAACAATATTGTGCTGGTCACATAACATTGTCACCCACTGTACTCCCAAAGCAGCAAGGGTAGTTAACTTCCAGGGATTGTGGGACAGTTTTCGTTTTTGTAGCTAGAGGAGGCCAGCATACTGATTGAGCCAAGACCATAAATTAAAGCTTTATGAAAATCATACCCCTGGTCTTTGAGTTTGATCCATCTTTGGTTTTCAGGAGACCAGTGGAATGGAAGAGACCTCCTCTCAGGAATTTGGAAAGGCCAGACAATAAAGAACATTTTGAGAAGTGAAGCCCTTCCAACTTCGAACCACCTGCTGGCTACCCGTAATGTTACACTAAGAGTTTATTTCGAAGATTTATGAATTAACTCAAAACAATTTTTCTGAAAACATCACTTACATCTAAAATAGGTTTGAAAATATAGAGCAGTTGTTCCCAACTGGGGTCCATATAATATTTCTGGAGGTCCACAGGCAAAACACAACAAATCTTAATACTACAATGAATTCAACTTCCTTAAGAGCTCTACTTTCCACAAGCTTAATTCGTCTGACCCATGGAAGAAACATTGTAATTATTATCACTATAATGCTGGACACATAAAAAATTTACAAAAAAACGTAAAAGTGTGTATAACTCATTTATGTTCTTAACATTTAAATTGGTTTGTTTAAATAAAATAAACATCTGAGTGTTTGTGGAAAAATCAATGCTTTTTTTGGTTTATACTTTCTCATGGAAACAATTGAATAGAGAAAGTTTTATTCAACTTTACAGTTGCTAATGATAAGGATTAATTATCCAATGAAAATATTATCATTTTCCCGATTTTATTGCATTATAAGTGAGGCAACAAAAATCTTAGAAAATGATCTTCAAACAATTGTCAAAAAAGCAATTGGAATATTTCAATTTCATTCAGAGGAGTCAAAGGTTGATAATGGTCATAACAAGTAAGTGTATTAATAAATAGATTATTGCATAAGACCTCAACAACAACAAAAAATGTTAACTTTTTTGGCGGTTGTTTACTAAGGCGTCCTTTCAAGCAACGCAACTCTTGCATGACCTAAGGATTCACTTTTCACAAAAAGTTTGTTTTAAACAAATTTTCTTATTTAAAAAGTTATTTTTTAATAAAATTTCGTATTCAAACAGTTTTTTGTTTAAATCGTATTTAAAAGGTTATTTTTTTTAAAACTATTGTTTGAAAATTTTTGGTTTATTATCAAATCAATTTCTGAAGTTAACGTTAAAGTTATTGTTTAAAAAATTTAACGTTAAAGTTATTGTTTAAAAAATTTGAAAGATCTGATTCAAGAGGCTATGAACTGTTTTTGTTTACTTATGAAAATGAAACACATGGTCAAGGTGAACGGTGCAAGTGAAAAGTGAACCCTTGAATCATGCAAGAGTTGCGTTACTTGAAAGGACGGCTTAGTAAACAAATGCCTTTGTTTCTTCTTTTTTTTTTTTCAAGAATATTTCAGCATTTTACATCTATAAAAAAAAATTTCAATTTTAAATTGTTTAAATTACCTCTGGTCTTTGGACTGGAACACGTTGGTTTCGCTGATCATTGCTTAAAGGCGGGGCTGCTGCAAGGCCAGCATTGTTAGGAGGAGCTGGATATAGGAAACAAAAACATATACTTATAAAATCTACAATACATAACTGTATATTTTAGATTAGTATTATCATAAAAGGAAACATCTCATTAAAAAGTACAAAAGTTTTTTTTCATTTTTAATAGATTCCTATTTTAAATATTTAATTATTTATTTAGCAGTGGGACAAAACAATAGTAGAATAAAATGGGAATGCTAAGATATAACTTATTGTAAAATGAATAAAAATTATTTTTCTCAATTAGTAATTGTACAGCCATAGCAAGATTAACTCTAAACCGGATTATTTCTGGTGGGGTCCAGAGTAGTAGAAGTAAATTTATTACGGGAGTTTATTATTTAAAAAGAAAGTTCAGAAAAAATTATTATATTCTATAAAAATTCCATTTCACAATAAGTTAAACAATTTAATGTAGTATAGAAAGATCTATTCAAAACAGTGATGAGCCTAGTAAGAATGATGACATTGATACGTTGAATTCGAAAAAAGGGAGCTTTTGTTCGTTTTGTGTTTTACAACATATCAACCACTTCAGGTCATTTAATGCCGAGAACAATTACGTTTGGTAAACGTTAGTTTTTGTCCACACTTAGTTTTTTTTAATAACACAATATGCACTATTTAACCCATAGCTGGAAGGAATGTTGGGATTCATACCTTTCCCAAGGGTATTATTCCGAATATGAACACGAACGGAATGACTTGGATTCAAACTCACATACTACGATTCCGAAGTCTGACTGCCTTTCCACTGGGCCAAATCGACTTCCCCCTGGGGAGTCTAAATATAGACATACAACGTAATAAAATCTTAAAAAATGATTGTACTTACCTACAGCACGGGATGCTGGATAATGTTTACTTGGATGATCGACAGACAGAGGAGGATTAGGTGGTTGGAAAGGACCAGATGAGCTGGCAGGTCGCATCAGTTGTCCTGATTGAGGACGTTGGGCTAGGTGACGTTGAGCATACTGCACAGGAGCAACCTGGTGATGTCGAACAGGTTGTTGTATGTTCTGCCTAGATTCTCGTTCTTGAATTTGCTGAAAATTGCGCTTCAGTGTGGATTCACCAGGGATTTGTAAAATTGAGCTGAAAATTAAAAATGATAGTTTGGTTTGTGTTTAACGACCTATCAACCATTAGTGAATTTAAAAATGATTTTTTTTTTTAAATCAAAAAATGAAGAATTAGAGGAGAGACAAATAAATAATATATACGGGTACTAATATTTCAAGAATATAGAGCAGATTTGTTTGTTTCTATTTCACGGCATGTCAACATTTTTAGGTCATTTAATGCCAAGAACAATTATTTTTGGTAAA
>JAYKTE010351292.1:0-10956 GCA_036873565.1 Xipholeptos notoides | reverse complement strand
AAAATTATAGAAAAAATATTATATCATTCTGTTTGTATTAAAATAAAATTCAGGGTTTTATCTTTCTGGAAAAAAAAAATTTCAAAAATAATGGATTTTAATGATCTTTTAAAAAAAACAACAATTTGGATGGATGCCTATCCCTAGTTACAAAAAGTAAATAAATAGGTAGAAAGTTTAGGATTCAAGAGACGCAATATAGTAACTTTTTCCTTAACAAACTAAGATGTTCAAGGCAAAGGCATACACGAGACGACGCGTGTGTGTACACACAAACAACACAGACGTTATATTTTCCTTAGATTACAATAATTAACAGGTTCTTGGAAGAAAAACAATTATGGGCCCGCGCGCGCGCCCGCTCTTCTCTGATGCTAGTTTCGCTCATTTTTCGAAATATAAAATAATCAAACAATGTTAATTTAAAAATAAACATAAAATTCAATTAAAATAGGATTAAAAGACGAAGAAATTTAAAATTCTAAAAATATTCTTCAAAAGAAAAAAATACCAAGTTTCAATCATCTGGAAACAACGGTTTTTTTTTCTTATCTTTCTCGCACGCGTCGCTGCTGCTCGATAACTTTTGGAAAAAACATCATTAACCAAAAAGAATTACAAGATTATTTTCCTTGTCTTGTTTAACGCCCGCTATAATTTTTCTATTCAATAAGTGGCAATAAATACTAATGTGAAAAGTTCAACCAGACTATATGTGGTTGTTGGTTATGGTCACTGGTTGGTGTGGGTGTGCGTGTGTTGTTGTGTGTCGTGTCGTGTTTGTTGTGATAAAAAAAATCAAGTAGACGGATTTCGAAATTAATGAATGAAATTACCAAATAGGGAGACAAGACAGTAGTCATTAAAATCAACAAATAAAGTGTATTAGTAGAAGAAATGAAACATTATCGTCATTTTTCACTGAAAGATCGATACTACTGGGCAACAACACAACGTAACGAGCAAGTCAAGAAAATAAAATTAAAAATATATGGGAGGGATACAGCTTTAAAGTGAGTGTTGAGTAGTGGTGTTTGCGGTGGTGACTGGTGGTGTGTGTGTGAGGAAGACGTGCGAGCTCTCTGTTGCTGGCTGAGGCTCTGTTTCCTTTCGGTTCTGCGAAAACACTATGAGTGGCGAAGAAAGTGAATAATAAAGAAAAGGGGTTCCTAACTTCAGACAATAATGAAAGAATGCATACAGACAAACAATAATTACTACTACTAATACTACTGGACAACAAACAGCCGAAAAGGTGTAAAAATCTAAAGACGGGTGAAAAAAAAGTAGCTGCTGCTGCTTGTACTCAATATTCCTCGCCTTTTTATTTTAGTGCCGAAGAAGAGTAAGGAAGGAAATAAGAGAAAAGGGTTTAGAAGGAAATACTTTGGTAGAAGTAACCACAGGTTATATATTCTCTCGTTAATTTTATTTATTGAGTTTTTTTTTTCTCACTCTCTTTTTACTCTTCTTTTCGCAACAGGACAGCATTATTCCACTAGATCCACTTCCACTACCGAGGAAAGTTAAGCAACCTTACCAAACTAACAAAATTAAGAAGAAAGAAAATGCAATCAATACTGACAAAAAGTCTAATTAAATTTCCAAAATTTTGTCAAAATTAAAAAAGAAACGAAAAATGAAAATCAATAAGTTAATTCATCCATCTAGTTTAATAAAATTATTTCTGTAAAATAAAAAATATAGTAAATTTGTTTTTAAAAAAGTACAATAAATTCATTAAAGGGAGAAAAATAACTAAATTTGACTAATTAATGCAATAACCATGAATGCAGGAACGCAGAACGCACTTTGGGGCAATTTGAATTCAGCAGCAGCATTCGGCAACAACAACAAAAAAACACCTTGTTCCTTGGTTACTTCGCAAAAACAAAACAATCCCTTAAATCAATTATAAATAGAATTTAAAAAAAACACTGGTTATTCACATTAAATGTTTGTTTTTATCTTAATTTACTATTAGAATAAACTACTTGTGTTAGAACTAGTTAGTTAATCATTAAGGCAACGATAGTAACAAAATAATCTGACGATAGTAAAATAGAAAAAAAAATACCAGTAATCAGTAAATTTGCCCTTCAATTTTCACCAATGAACCAGGAGGAATCTATCATTTTTGTTTTGGTGGGAGCTGGAGCTGAGAGAGCTGCCTCTGTTTCTTCCTGCTGCTAGCTACTCCCTTTCCCTTATTAGTAGCATCATCACCTCCTCACAACACACAACTATTTTATTTTACGATAAAAACAAATAAAAAAAGTAAGAAAGTCTAACTCATTTATGATGAAATAAAAACAACAAAAATGCAATTATTTTTTTCCTTGGGTATTAAATTAAACAAATGTGCCAACATAGAGAAAGAAATAATGAAAATTAATTAAAAGGTAAAAAAAATTACAGAAAGAATTTAAAGGGAGAGAGAGAGAGAGAGAGAGATGTAAACACAAGTTTAGTAATTCAAAACAACAAATAATCATTTTTTTGCTGCTGGCTGGATTGAAATAATTGATATTAATTGAATCGATAACAATATCTTTTTAAATGCAAACAAATGAAATAATGATGATGACAAATAATAAAGCTGTAGAAAGAGTTTCTGGGAGACAGAGCAAGAAAACAGACCAGTAAAATATATTACCTCTTCCAGATTTGACCTAATATAGTAGTAGTTATAGTTGTGATCGTCACAACGATATCGATGGGGTTGATGATGATGATTTCATCAATATCATCACTATTAACGTCATTAACATATACTGAACTAATCAAAAGTGTTAAAAAAGCCGTGATGAAAAAGGTAATATTGATAAAGTATGACTTAGCGTTGATTTGAATGACTGACTGCACTGCACAGACAGACGGGCCTGTGGCTGGGTGCTTTTTTTTTCACTGTTGAAAAAATCCTTTCAAATTGAAGTAACAAAAAGGGGTGGGAATAATAATGCGCTCTGCTGCGCGTGTAGGAAAGTGGGAGTTTTTTTACAATGTAAACATGCTTTAAATCAAATTGAAAGCCGCAAGTAGATGTTTGTAGTAGTAAATTTGAAATAATATAATTATTTTGATGAGTCTGTGTCAGCAGTAGCAGTCAGTACTACTTTAACAGGAGAGTTTCTAGTCCCAGATAAATTTGTCTAAAAAAGTTACAACACTAAACAAAATACAACGAAAAAAAAACAGTTAACTGCACTTCACTTATTATTAATGCTTCTCAGTGCTTACTTTATAACTAGAGCAGAGCAAGAAGACTTGGACCAGAAAACAATCCAAACCATCTCAAAACAATAGGGAAGAAGCAGTAGAAATGCAAATCGTGGAGAAAATAAAACTTTTTGAATAATTGGAGAACTTAAAACTTAATTTGGGTTGGCTTTCCTGATGCAGGCAGCGGAAGGTGCACTTTTTTGGGGGGGGTTAAAGAAATTTAGCAAGACAGCAAATGATATTAAGAGATATTTTTTTTTATTTCTCCATTTAAGAGGGATACCATACGGTTATTTAAAAAGATGAGTAAAATATATGCCGCAAAAATCCATAACGATTTTAGCAACATATACACAAACAAAAACCATTTTCAGTTATATGTGATATAAAAATAAAAAAGAACTTTTAAAAGTTCTTTTTACAATGTAAATGCGATTAAAATGTGTAAATACTTTTAAAAAGTATTTAAACATTTTAATCGCATTTACATTGCAAAAAAAATGATTTTTAAGAAGTTAAGGCAGCAGGAGACACAATTTCAATAAAATGTTCATTTTTTATGTAAAATAAGGTTACCAAAATAAAAACATTTTCTTTTAATACTTTTATTTATGAAATTCATGTCGGTAAATATGAATTAGAACTATCAATAATAATAAAAAAAAAAAGAGAGAGAGAGAGAAAGAAAGAAAAAAAAAACATTCGCGTGACGTGATGATAGAAACATGAAATGAACAAGTTATGAGACTTATTTTCGTTTCTATCTGTAGAATTTTTAAGAAAATGGTATTCATAGTGATGTAATGATACACAATATTTCTTCTTATTAATACATTAATTTGAATGTGATTTCATTATGAAAAAAAGATAAACAAGAATTTAAAGCTGAAAAAGTTGGAAATTTTTTTTAAAGGAGCCAAATAGTCGGCCATTTTGAATATTAATGAGCAATTTGACCTTTGACGTCACTTGGCTCGAAAAGCTGTTGGCCAGAATTGGCGATGAAAAATTGGGGAGAAAAACGAAAAATATACATTACATGGCATAAAATTGAGTCCAAAAGAGAAAATTCTCGATTAAATTTGCTAAGTTCTTACCGTTTTTAATAAAATATGCCCTCGAAGCGCGCATTCAAGGTTGACGAACGGTTTGCAGGCAAACAATGATGGCGCCCAATTCTGACCAATCGCTTTCCTTGTTGAGTGTGGCTTTATGCAAATTAGCATACGGGATCGAGGGAGTATAAAAGCTAGTTACGCGCATCATGAGTCGTCATAAACAGACAGAAAACCCATGTCTACAGGCAGAAAATATCGACCAAAAGTATCAGCGGAAAAGAAATTATAGGGCCCCTCCTTCCTTATCTTCTTGGGGTTATTGGCTGATAATATTAACTGAAGAGAAAACCAAACCGATAAAGCGTTGACTGACTGATCTTGAAGGAAGGGATATTTTTGGAGAAATCCAAGAAGAATGACCAATACTCGACATTATTGTTTTTGATACATGTTTTATTATAAAATACACATTTTTAACTACTCTTTTACTTTAAACTGAACAACTGCTCAGCCAAAAAATAATAATCGTCATCCCTGGCAATGAAATGTTTAATTGAGAGAAACAACATATTTTACAACTTATTAATATTTAATTTCGAGATTTAATTCAATTTACTAAAGAATTCCTGAACCCAAAAGTTGGATAGTTTTTTTTGTTTTGTTTTTTAAGCCCTCTTCACGAAAGAAAACCCTGGAGTCGTCGCATACACAAAATTGTTTTTACACTAAGCCTAAAGGGAAATTACTTCAAATGAATTAAGATAAACAAATTTCACTGCAGTCTTTAACGAAAACCAAATTGATTAAAAAGTGGGATGGATGCTGATTTGACATTTATGGGTCGGTGGAATGTAATAATGTGAACCTAAAAAACAATCTTAGTTAAATCGGTAACAAAACACTAGCAGCAGCTTGCTTGCTTTAACTACCTGGTCTGGAAAAAATTCGGTTTAGTTTTTCCTTTTTTGATTAAATTTTAGTCTTACATTCGGTTCTACCAGGGTATGACGGTATGCGCCCATCCATCCCATCATGCATACACTTTTCGCGTATCTCTTTTTTTCTTCACCTTCCTTATCACTGAAATTAACCAGAATTTTTTTATATACTGACTTTTAGTTGCAAGCAGAAGCAAACTAAACACCTTTTTGCACTGCTGCTGCATGCTGCCTGCACTTGAGCAGAAAACTACTTTCTTTCCAAAAATAGAAATAATTTTGTTTTAATTAATGATAAAAATTTATTAATAGCTAAACTTTACAAAAACAATATTTATATATTTTTTTCCGGTAAAAAGAGTTTGTTTTTTTAACTTAAAAAAAAAATACGATTCGTTCTTGAAATATTTTTACGGTGAATAATTAGTTGTAAAGAAAATAGTTAAATCCAGTTCAAAATTTCCAACCTTTTAAAAATCTTTTTTAATTTCAAATAGTGACCGAACAATAACATTTTGCGTAGAGAGCGTAAAAAAATGTAATTACACTCATTTTACTTTAAAATTTTCAACAAAATGCCCCTTCCCTACCAATCGTGCGTGAGCGCGTACTGTGCACCTGCACCACCACACACCAACAGCACCAAATACACCACAAGCCAGCACATTTCATTTCATTGGTTTATTTACTTACCTAAATTTCTTTCATTTTATCTTTATTTTTGTTTAATTGCAACTTTAACCCTTCTTTTTTTCACAATATTAAATGAATCTTTACAATAAATTAAAGCTAGTTATAAAAGGGAAAAAGAATGAATTTAAATTAAATATAAAGATAAAATTAAAAATTTAGGTGAGTAAAAACAAATGCGCACACGCACTAAGGGAGCATTTTGTCAAAAATTTGAAAAAAATGCGTTTGTTGCCGCCAGGACCCCGCTCTTGCTGTCGTACCAATTAAAAAAACAAAAATGCAACGGACAAAAAAAGATGTTAATGTTAAATGAAATTAAAAACCTGAAAGTAAACTTTTTTTTTCTCGGGAAGAAACGCCATATCTTTTTTTCATGGCAAAAAAAATGTCAGAACCATTTTTTATATATACCAAAAAAATTATTTACCCCCAGACCCCACCCACAAATAAATACAGAGATTATTAGATAATTTGTGTGTGTGCGTTTACGTATACTTGAACTTAGAAATAACAAATTAAGTTTTTTCGTTTTCAAACAAAATTTTTAAGTGGACTGGTGCCGTGGTGGTGGGGTTGGGGTGGAGTGGAGTAAGTGGTGTCTGGCCTGTCCACGCACGCAGCCAGCTCCCTTCGAAAGAAAAACAAACTTTTTTATGATTTTTTTTTTTGCTTTGGCAGAAATATTACAAAAATAATTAATTCAATAAATGATTTTTATTTGATATTGAAAACAACATTGAGAACACAATTTTAAATTGAATCTTTCCATGTAAAAAAAACGACAGAGTAACAGTTGATGCTTTTTTGTTTGTTTGTTTGACTAATAAATAAAAAAGGAATTTAAATCAAGGTAGATCTTTTATGAATAAAAGCGATTGATTTTGAATTTAAGAATGAAAAGGGTGGGGTTTAGTTTTATTTATTTTCCAATAGGACCACTCTGTTTAAAAAGTGGTTATTTCTTTTTAGTTTTGTAAATTAAAGTTGAACTTTTTAAGAACCAGAATTAACTTTTTTTTCCACTCACCCTGGTTGGCTGGGAATACAAAACCAACAACAAGCAATAATAGCTCAGATGTAAATCTTGAACAACCTTTTTTCCTTTTCTTTCTCTCTCTGTAGAGAAAAATTATTATGATCAACACTTCTCTCTCTAAATTATTTTGGAACATTGAAAGCGTCTACAATAGAAAAAGAACACATTCTAGTGACATCACTTTAAAAAAAGGCGTGCTTTACGTCACGCTATAAGTGTAATACGACATCATTTTTGTTTATAATCAAGTCTTAGGGACTCGAAGCAATTTTTTGGGGCTTCCCCATTCCCCGCCTCATGCGCATATTTCTTTTACTTCCTCTGTGTCTTTTCGGAGTCGATGTATTTTAGAAATCCCTTTGAGTTTTTATCCAATATAGATTTATATTAATTAATATTATTAATCATTTCTTGTCGATGGTGATGGATAAGTTTAAATTTGATTATTATTCGAACTTGCCAATGAATGCATTCTCCAAAGTGTTGGCTGATGAGCTTTTTCAAGCATCATTTTAGAAGTTTGACATGAAGATTTCTCAGTTTATCAAATAATACCTGAAGAATTCGTAAAACAGCACATCAGCTGAAGAAAGGTGTAAATAATAAACAAAGATGAGAATAGAAATTTGAATATAAATATAAACCTTGTTTTCTTTGGCTGATTCCCTACAATCTGTCTCCAGGTCATATAACACTTAAAATGGATTGAAATAGATTGATTGCATTGCCTCAGGTTGTTTGGGTGGGAAAAAATGTATGCTGATTTTGCAGCAATTCAAAAATAGTGATGGAAGCAATCTACAACTATCATTTCAACATCAGCTTTGTTCTACACTCAATCTTGAACTCATTTGAATAAATATAACCCCATTGTCACTATTATTTTCTTCTATGAAATCACCTCGACATTTCTTGCTAGACCAGTGTTTCTGAAATACAAGCAAAAATGTAAGAAGACTCTGCCCAGAGGCCTAAAACACACCGATGTCAA
This sequence comes from Xipholeptos notoides, assembly GCA_036873565.1. Lineage (NCBI taxonomy): Eukaryota > Metazoa > Mollusca > Cephalopoda > Idiosepiidae > Xipholeptos > Xipholeptos notoides. The sequence goes on along the minus strand of JAYKTE010351292.1, from coordinate 3,018 downwards.
CATGCTCACTACGCAAAATACAGGATTTGAAGAATAGGAATACAAAATTATCTTTAATAGGCTGAAAAGATGATATCCAAAAAAGGATTAAAGCTTCATTCAACCCAATATTACAGTCTTCCCACCTCATCTTGAAACTAACATAAAAGGAATGACTCCATTATTAATTTAGAGTGAATCGGAATAATAGAAATCAAAGAGGATGATTTGAAGGGTGCATCTTTGAAATGCACCCTTCGAATCCATGACACGAACTGATTTTTGGGCGAACAAACTCAAGTTTAAATAATAAATTTGCCAATAAAATTTTAATTGCGCAACGATTTCATTTGTTTTGATCAAGAAATCTTTCATGTTTCTTCTGACATTACAAATACAAGCTCAGTTAATGTATCTTGATAATTCATTTTGATAATTTTAACTGCACAATTCTTTATTTTTTAGTATTTTAAAACCCTGCTCACACACCCTTCCAACAAAGCACCAATCTACACTGTTTATAAGATTAGATCTAGATCTTTAAGCTCAGAGGATCAAATCATGTGCTTTTTTGAATCTGTCAAATTTTCAAAAAAGATTGAGAATCGACAGAGAAAAATAATATTTTATTTCAAAACTTGCTGACCGGCCCCATCTCAAAATGAAAAGATACATACATTCCTTTCAACTTTGTCAAAGTAGCATTTTTTTTAAATGTCATCTTTAAAGAATCAGAAAGATCCTTTCGTTCATGTCAAACCTGAGCGACACCTTTAGAAATCACCAAATGGTTTTTATTTTTAAAATCATATTAAATTTTCAAAATTGTGAGAATATTATTTCCAAATTACCATATAGTTTTTGTTTTAACATTACAATCGTAACCATCATTTTTTTTAGATATAACCCAACGCCTGTTGGGCTTGCTAAAATTCTTTTTGATGTCATTTGGTTTGATCCATGTGTATTTAGATACAACCTGACTATGTTGTCAGCACAGGGCTGATCTCGATTTCCAAAAAACACAACGTAAACAATTACTACTTGTAGTATTAAGAGATTCTCAATTACTGAGTTTTAACAGTATATCAGCCTTCACTGACTATACAGATTATTTAGAACCAACTTTAAGCTTCAAATTTCAATGGTGTATTAATCCTCCCAATTAACTTCATTACAATACATGCTGTAAACCTACAGGACATAGCTTGGCAGAAAATGTTGATGCTGATTTTAAGAAGAAATAGGACTCTCATTTCAATTTGGGCAAGAGTAGTACGATGTTCCGGTGACTATTATTGTTTCCTTCCAACTTCAGTGAAAGTCACAAAATGAAAAATCTAGTGATATCAATACTTGGGCCCGCAGTATACTATTGATATTGATATCTAAAGAGGAGATTTAACAATTACTATTGCCAGATAATATAAGCCAGTCACTGCTATTTAATTTTCTATAATTTTCTATAATAACAAAGTGTTTGTTGATGACAGAATTTCCTGACGTCATTAGATTTGCTTTATATGACCAACTGGTGGTTATAGCAACAGAAATCATAGAACCCGATGTTGAATCGACTGCTGTGATTCATGGTTAATATTGAACATGTATTTATTTTCTATAAATCTATCATTTATACAGACACACTATCAGGTTAGTGCAAAAATAATGTCAGATTTAAAGATTTTTATTCTCTGGGGGCAACTTGTGCGCAATGCAGTTGTATATCCAACTGTCCTGCAATTTCCCTAGTGGTATCAGTAGGATTCTTAGAAACAAGAGTTTGCAACTGGTTTGAATTAAGTTTCTTTGGACAAACTTCCTTCGGCTTATCTTTTAAAATAAAATTACTTCAGAAACAAGAAAACAATATCCTACTTCATTTATTCACTACATACTCCCATAAATGCTTGGAATAGATTTAGCTACTATAATTACAATAACACTTTTTAAAGAGATATAGAGAAAAGAATTTTGTAATCCTTAGATGGAAGAAAAATAGGCACCAAAATTATTTTAAGAAAATGGACAGAACAATGATAATCTGAATGAAAATTGTTTAGTTGAGTCACAGAAGTGTGTTACATCTATAGAACTATGTAAATCTTTAATGAATTCAATCTTAAAATATTTGTCCTAAAATTTGGACATTACATTTGCACAAACCTGATAATTAGACCACAATGAACAGGGTTCTACATTGCAATTTTTTTCAAGCAGCGACTAAAGATAATAAAACACTTATCTTTTAGAGACTGTTTTTTTCACCAACACTCTTTCAAATACTGAGTGAAAAAATGTCTTTTTAACCTTTTTTTACTTTAATTAAATGAGCAAAGTCAAATTATTTAATTAATAAAAGGTTTAATAGAATAGAAAATAGAATATATTCAATTCTTAAAAAAGGCTTTTTAAAAAATGTCTCAAGAAATTCAACAATTTTTTTTGCAAAAGAAAAAGTAGTTCAAAGTGAAATGGAATTTACTTATAAGTAACTAAATCTTGAATTATTGGTTTATTCATAACATTAGAGTGAAATAACCTTTCATGGGTCTGGCTAGTAAATGAAAGTATTTACTTGTCAAAGGTCAACTAAAATTTAAATTGTCTGTAGAGCCCTGATGAATAAACTGACAACAGTAGGCATAATTAAACTCGAGAATGTAATATCTTTTCAAGTCTTAATAAGCTTCCTTTATTGTTCGTAGATGATGAATACTAGTAAACATTTCATGAATGAATAATTGAGATTAAAGGATATCTTCCTCTCTTGTTGTTTATCAGGTTTGTGAAGCAAAGTTGTTTTTTTTATGAATTGATTTTTCATAAGTTAAAATGTTTTTTTTGACATGGCTGAAACCAATACTACAAGATTGGGCAAGAGTGCAGTTTCACGGAATAAATACTCTCGACTCCTTTTTCACATAAAAGGAACTTTTTGGCTAATCACCAATTTTACGTTACTATGGAAACAGTGTCGGTATTTGAAAAGTTAATAGTTTTAAATAAGCAGGACTTTTTTTTTTTTTCAAAAATAAA
>JAYKTE010351181.1:0-10957 GCA_036873565.1 Xipholeptos notoides | reverse complement strand
GGTGAAGGATAACACTGGTTCCAAAACCGGGTAGATGAGGGTCTTCAACTCAAGAGTAACTAAAATAGATGAAGGACAGCATTGATTCCAAAAAGTCTAGTAATGTAATGTGCACGTGCTCAAACACGTATATATTATATCTTGTAAACTATATAGTCATCCTTTCCTCTATAAAATTGCACACACACACACACACACACACACTATCATATGTCTATGTGAGATGAAGTAGTTCAAGGTTTAATTATCAATTTATCTCATTAATTCATAATTAAAAATGACTTTTAAGGCAAACATTCTTTCACAGTTTTTTTCTCGTGAGATTCCTGGCTATATTTTTTTTTGTCACCACTAGAAAGAATTCATTCGTGTGATATTTCTCTTTTGATTATGGCAGTGAGGAATACCTGTCCTACAAAGAGAGAAACAAAATTATGGTAGAAGTAGAAGAGAGAGAATAAAAATGAAATAATTGAAAGATTTAATAACAATTCATTTTCATTAATTCTTTTATAAACTAGACAAAGAATACCTGTCCTACAAAGATAAAAAATACTATTGAAATAGAAGTAGAATGAAGAGAATGATAAATAATAAATTAAGTTAGTGATTCATTTTCATCAATTATTTTATTAACAAGACAAAGAATACCTGTCCTACAAAAAGAGAAAATAGAATTGAGACAAAAGTAGAAGGGAGAGAAGGATGAATAAATAATAGATATACGTAGAAACAATTCATTTTCTTTGAGTATTTTTCCTAATTGAAGCAGAAGGGAAAGAATTAAAAATAAATTTGTTTTATAGTCAATGATGGGATCAATTTTATTGAAGAGTTAGGAGTTCATCAAGAGGAAGTTCACTTGGGACAGTGGATAGACAGTCAGACTTTGGAATCATAATATGTGAGTTCAAATCCCAGTTCTTCTGCTTCCAATCATATTTGGATTAATGCCCTTGGGAAAGGTATGGATCACATTCCCTCTAACTATAGATTAAATAGTGCATAGTGTATTATTCAACTGTCTGGACAAAATAGAATGTTTATCAAAAATTATTGTTCTCAGCATTAAATGACCTAAAAAGGTTGATATGCCATAAAACTAAACAAACAAACAAACAAATTACATTTAATTCTTCAAAATTGAAGCTTTTTTATTCTTTACAATAAATAATTCTTTCATGAGGACAACTATGCTACTCAATTTAAGTGGGCCTGAAATCTGTTCACGGTTTTAACAAAGGTTTGTTCTTCCTTAAAATATCTATAAATAATTAAATTTCAATCTCTTGAACCCTCATACAATCTCAGTCAACCAGAAATGATTTTATTCAAATGAAAATAAAGTCTTCTAAAAAAGATCCATTCATAATGTAATCCTTGATATAGCTTGTAAATTATGATGCTGGCTACAAAAATGGATGAGATGGTGTGGGTTTGAGAAAGGCAGGGAACCATTTATATATTTTAGAAGTATATCATCTAATCTACAAGCAGATGGCATGATCTGCACATGGCCAGTCACGTAACTAGACTATGAAAGTATATTTCTAAAGTAGAACAAGTGTGTACAACATATTTTTAGGTGGAGGGGGTACTTTGAAACAGAAAGTTTTTATGCTTTGAGTTCCATTTAACCTATAAAGCATAATGGAAACAGTTTTAATCCATTCCAACCAGTTGCATCTCTCATTGTGTATTTTACACGTTATCATCTCCTGGGATTGGTACAAAATCCAAACTTCATTCTAAAACCAATGTAAAAATTGTTCCTTTTTTCTTGTTCAAATACCGATTTGTATGAAAACCAGGACATTCGAAAGTTGAGGTTGCACTGTATACATTTTGCTCATTGACATTCCCTACAATGTGAAATAAGTCCTATCTGTGCACTGAAGAGGCAGCTTCAGTCACCTCAGGCAGTGGCGTAGGAACTGTTTTTGCTGCCCAGAGCGGTCGTAAGATTTGCCACGTCCCCTTCTCTAAGGCCATTCATAATCTGTGAACCTTCAAAATTCCAAAAAGCCCTCAAAATATTTATTTTCATGGATCTACAATCAAGGATCTAATTTTAGATTGCTCTTGCTATTAGTCCTAGACTTTTATCTTATTACGGGACTTGTATACATATACAGTCATCGTTGTCAAAGACAACCAAAGATTTTTCAAAACAAAATCCATATAATTCAAATTATTAAAAAAATTTGTTAAATTAACTCTTTTTTCTATTTTTACCCATTTAAAATACACCCCCCTCTGGAATGTGTCACCGGGGGTGGGGGCACATTAGATTAAATTAACTCTTTTAAAAAATTTTTTTTTTTCTAATTTCACCCCTTTAAAATGCCGGTCCTCTGGAATGTGCTGCTGGAGGAAAGGGTGGACCAGACCATCCTTTATACTCGTATACGCCACCCACGAACCACAGGAGATAGTAGAGAAGGGTTCAGGTTGTGTTTTGTCCTTTAGCTTTTCAGGGGCTCTTTTTCGGTTTCTGCTTTTTGGCTTTCGTCGTTTTCAAAGATTTTAGTGTTTTCATATATTGTTCTTCTCCAGCTCTCTTTGTGGGCCGCATTAACTTCCAAGTTGTTCATGTAAATTTTGGTCACCTTAAAGGTAAGGGTGGATTAAGGGTAAGGGTGGATTTGGGGCACCACTTTCAAAAAAGGAAACAAAATTGTCTGAATTAAATATTTTCCCCCTAAATGTTAGAAAATAAAAGACAGGCATGTCGAGTTCAGTAAAAAAAAAGGGGCCTTAAAACTATTAAAGACAGACAGACAGCCCGCTGTTAAAAGTATTTATATCAGTCATGGAAACATCTCTCTCTCTGTCTCTCTCTTATAATAATGACTGATGTATTTGATTTTTTTTATTTGTATGTATCTTATCACACGCTGAAAACATTGGATTTATTTGTTTAGATTTATTTTTAGGCCATTCAAATGTTATTATTTGTATTCATTATCCTTCTTTCATTCTTTATTACAAATTTACTATGTTTTTATCATTTTTACTAATATCTTTATGCCTTCATTTTTTGACAGCATGCACGGGCATGCTAGTTTTTTTGTTTGTTTGATTTGTTTCACGGCATTTGATGTCGAGAACTACCAGTTTTTAATAAACATTCTTTTGCCCTCACATTTTTTAAATAACACTATATGCACTATTTAATCCATAGCTGAAGGGGATGTGGGGATTCATACCTTTCACAAAGGTATTATTAGTCCAAATATGAACGTAAATGGAACGACTGGGAATAATGACCCAAGTATGATTCTGAACTCTGACTGCCTATCCACTGTATCAAGTGGACTTACTTCCCTGCTAGTTTTTTTTAAATAATACATACAAAATTGTAATCTAAATTAATGTAAAAGGTTTCTTTAGAAAGACAGAATTAGTCTCTACCCTCGATATTTTGATAAATACTGCAACCATAGAAACAGCTAAAGTAAAGATAAGCTTCTGGAATTGTCTGGCTGGTGGGCCAATTGGAATTGTTTACCTGGCCAGATTTGGGCATGTGGGGCGGGCGGGCTGCCTATTGCACAACCTTCAGTTTAGAATCATTTAATGAATGTTATGTGTGAAAGGAGACTAAAGCAGGTGGCTGGGTGTTGAAGCACACTTAAATTTGAATGGTGTTGTACTTTATTCTCGTTCAGAGATTTGGTTGCTTTATGGACTTTGAACAACTTTTGTGTCATGATAAAAGTGCCATATGACCGACATTTCTATTTTGTATCTGAAAAGATGGAAAGAAAGAAAAAGTTAACAGAAAAATATGGTTCTTCACTATATTTTGGCAACTCACCTAGGTGCTTATATATATATATCGGCCCCTGCGCCGAATCGGCCCTAACGCCGAAACAGCCGCGCCGAATCGGCCCATTCCCTGAAATGAGACATGGATAAAATTGGATAGATAGATATGAATAGAATAAGATAGATATAAAATGAGATATGAATAGAATTAGATAGAAAATGAGATAATAGAATAAGATGGATAGATATAAAATTCGATTGATACATAAACAAATTAAATCAATTGGAAAATTCAAAAGGTCACGAATATAAACAATAATTCTAAAATAAATAAAATATATTTCAGCCGTCGTGAGAAAAATATTTTAATGTCAACAAGAATCAGAATGTCTTTCCTTATTTGAAATTAAATTTTCTAAAAGGCTTTTTCTTTGAACCTCAACCATTTTTTAACCTCCCAGTCCAAGTTAGACTATTAATTGGCAATAATATGCAATAAAATAATAAAAGCATATTGTCACAGCACAACCTTAATGAATGATTGTGTGTGTAAAGTGTGAGCTGATGAACACTGAAGAAAATTGAAAAATTAATCTTTTGTTTGAAAAGCCCAAGTTGGATAAATTAATTCACAAATTAATTATTTAATCTTTCTTGCAGAGTATTTTAACCCTCACCCCCCAAAAAAGGGGAAAATATGTCCATTTTTGGGGGTCAGAGCGCAATTTTGGAATCCTCATTCACACACGAGTTCGAATCCTGGTCGCTCCGTCACGTTCAGATTTTGGACTAATAATACCCTTGGGAAAGGTGTGAATCCATACACACAGTCAGTCTCCAAGGGATTAGTGAATCATCTGTGTTGATCAAAAATGATTGTTCTCGGTTAGTCTTTCAAATGGCCGAAAAGGTTGATCTGTCGTAAAACAAACTAAGGAAACCAAACTAAAACTAACCAAACTATTGCCTGTAGTGTTAGTGGTGTTGGTGTGGTGGTGTGTGTGGTGTGGCTGTGGTGGTGTGTGTGTGTGGTGGTGTCCGTGTCCGTGTGCGATGTGCCCGACGGTGCAGTAAGTGGTGGTGGGTGGGGTAGGTGCGTGCACCTCACCTTACCTGCGTGCACCTGGGAATCACTGAAGGTAAAAGTCTTTTACTAAAAGAATAACGTGTTTGCGTTTACGTCCGTCCGCAAGAGAACCCAAATAATGAGGTTTTTTATTTATTTTACTACTACTGCTACTACTATGACGATGATGATGATAATTATTATTACTTTTTAATATCATTATTGTTCGTCATTATTATTCAATATTCATCATCATCATCATTGTATGTGAAGAAAGATTAAAAACTGGGTCGTCGAAAATTGTGTTGTTGACATAAAAGGGAAAAATCAATGAAAAAAGCTTTGTTTTTGTCGGATTTTTTAGTTTATAAAACCAATATATTTTATTTTTTATTTCATAAAAGAGAGAAAGAGAGGAACAACGAATGAATGAAGGGAAAAAATCACAAAATGATAAGCAAAAAAAAGTTAAGCTTAAATAAGAAGAGGGGGATGTAAAGGGTTGGGTTGGCTATTGTTGTTCTTTGGTCAAATGAATAAAAAAAAAAGAGGAAAAGAAAGAAAAAGGAAGAAAGAAAGAAAGAAAGAGTAAATTTAACAAAAAGAAAAAAAAGCCCGGGATTTTTGTTTTCTTTCTCCTTTCTCTCTTCCTCTTTCTCTCTTCCTCTTTCTTTGTTTCTCTTTCTTTTTTCTTTCTTTCTTTTTTCAAATGATTTTTTAGTTTTAAAAAGGAAGAAGGCATTTTAATGTCTTTTCTTTTAGTTTTTTACTTTAGGTTAGGTTTTACTTTTTTCTTGTCTTTTAAATTTTAACATTTGAATTTAAAATAGTACTTTATTTTTATCATCAAAATTTATTACTAATTATTATTATTAAAATTTTAATAATAGTAATAATAACAACAACAATTATTATTATTAATTAATTATTAATACTTAGCATCAATTTAGTTGTTAATTGAATTAAATTATGTATCTTTGGAACCAATTGATTTATTATTCAATTTTAATTTTCTTTTTAACTTTAGTTTCATGTTTAGGGTTTTATGTCTTTTTGATAACTTTATTATTTTCTTGTGGTCTTTTGTGGTGGTACCACCTTCCGCCGGTGCCCAGACATTTGTCAAGCCCAATTCTTGGGGGGACCCTATTGCCCCCTTATGAAGAAGAGAACCCCTCAAAGCCGATGATTGTGGCCCATCGAGGGGGCGCATTAGATGCACCAGAAAATACTTTAGAAGCATTTGAACTTGTAAGTAAAATTTCAATTTTGAAAGAAATCTTCATTTTTTTGTTTATTCTTTATTTCATTTTTTGAAGTTTTTGCACTTATTTATATGAAAAAAAATTCTTTTGAAAATACTTTTATTTCTTTAGATTTTTCTTTTAAAAATCTTTATTTTAAAAATTTAATCGTCTATTTTTTTGTAATCTTTTAAACGAAAAAATTCAGTTTAAATTAAAAATTTTCTGTTTCATGTTTTAAATTTATTTTTTTAAATTCATTTTATTATAAAATGTTTTTTCTTGGTTCCCAGTTTTTATTTTAATTTATTGAATTATTTTAAAATCATTTATATAAAAAAATTTTCTGTTTCAAATAATTAAATTTTTTATTCCTTTTTTTTCTAAATAAGAAATTTAAAAAATAAGTTTTGATAATTTTTTATGATTTTAAAATCAATATTTAAATTTTTTTTTAAATCTCCCGTTGAATATTTTGAAGAAATGTAATGTTATGGTTTTTAAATTAAATTTATATTCTTTAATTCACAGTTGACTTTATTGTTATTTTAAAATTTTTATCAAAAAGTTTAAAATTAATTTTTTTTATTAAAATATATTTTTTTGATAAAAATTGTCATGAAATTGAAAATAAACACTAAAAGAAAAACAAAATTTCATTATTTTTGATTGAAAAAAAAGAAAAAATTATCTAAAAATAATGTTTTTTTTTTATCTTAAACAACTTTTTTTTTTCATTTAAAAATAATCTTTTCAATCTTTATTAAAAAAAATACTTTTGCTTTCTATAAATTGTTTGTGATTTGAAATGAAAAACGAATGAGGATCTCTAAATTAATTGTTAATCGTGACGATTCCGAATCGTCACACTTGTTTCAGCCGATACCCCCGGGCTTCTTCAGGTGATCTGTTTTTGTTGAAATTATTTATTTTATCGCATAAAAAACTTTATAAAAATTAAAAAATAATTAATTACACAATTCTTTAGAACCACCACATTTTTAAAGATTATTTTTTGTGTATTTTCCCCCAACAATTGTTGTTTTCAACATAATACAATCGCTCATTCTCATTCATTCCATTTCATTACCATTATCATCAGGTACTAACTAACTACTAGCCATAATGTTACAAATTTTACTATACTGTCCGAGTGTCCGTGTTGCTTTGATGCTCTTTTTCGGCTCATTTTGATCTTTTTTTCTTGTAATTCCAAGTATTGTTTTTTTTTAAACTGTCCTAATTGTTTGAAAGCTGAAGAGAAAATTATTTTAAAACTGCTGGTGGCAGTTATGACACCCTAAATGACGAGCGGTCGGTTCGGTTGGACGAGCGGTCGGTCGGTCGGTCGTCCTCGTCCGCAACCGCAAAACGCACACACAACGATCTAATTTTTTAAGTTTGACCCCTTAGCAGCTATTTTTTCGATTAAAAAACAAATCCAATTTGTTCCTAAGTCAACAGAGGTCCGAATAATGCCATTGCCCTAATGCCCTATTGCCCTACCCCATATATAAAATTTCAAATCTCGAGACCAAAAATCGCCAGAAAGCCATTTGGTATATCACTTTTATATTTTGAAACTCCAAATGTTTATATAGCTTTTTAACATTTTGGCAAATATTTGTATTAATTTTTTTACATAATGATATTTATTTATTTATATTTCTATACATAAATTAATTTATTGTTGTTATTACATCAATTATTGCAAGTATATAAAATATATTTTCATATTTTCAATGGTTTTAAAGTTGGCGAGGAATTTTATTTACAATAAAATACAAAAATAAATAAAATGGACATCCATTTTTGTGTATTTTTTTAACAATTGTTTTCAAGTTTTTAAAAAGAAAGACTTCATTGAATGAAAAAATGATTGAAAATTATGTTATCATCATATTGGTTTGATATTTTTGTTGTGTTTTAAAAATCAAACTAAACTTGTTTAAAACTTAATTTATCCATTAAAGCAAAAATCCCATTTATCAACGTGAACAAATGAAAGTTGATCGCCAACAATTTTGACAGCCTCGTTTTCGTGTCTTTGAATGTTTTTGAATTTTTGTGATCCAAATTCCTGGAAGATTTAGCATCTTTTATTTAACCAGTCGTTTCATTTAATCTTAAAGATTTATAAAACAACTGTTCAATGTTTGTTATATAAAGTAAAAGTTCATTTAAAGTTTTAATGACTCTCTCCTAGTCCTCCTCCACCGATGTCAATATAGCTTTTAAATTCATCTTCTTTCAGTTTCATTTTCCTTCTTAAAAAATATATTGTTAATCGTAAGTAACCTTATTTTCCAGATTTAGGCTTAAGTTTTTAAAAGCAACTACACGATTGTTGGGTCTAGTTTTCGTTAACAGGATATCAACCTTTATGGTTGGTTATTTAATACCGGAACAATTTTTCTATACAAATGCTGACAATTATTAAAAATAAATGTAGTTAAAGGAATGATTTCAAACCTTACCAAGGTTTTATAATATGAATAGTGTAAGATGGACAGGAAAAGACTTAGTCCTTCTTTTCTTTCTTTTAATTAGAACCTGGAACCAAATAACAAATTTCAATACAACTGACTGTTTGCGTTTTACGGCATATCAACCTTTTTAGGTCATTTATTGCCAAGAACACTCATTTTTATTGAACATTATTTTTTGTCCACACTTATATTTTTGAATAACATAATATGCACTATTTAACCCATAGCTGGAGGAAATATGGGGATTCATATCTTTTCCAAGGGTATTAGTCCAAATATGAATGCAAACAGAATGACTGGGATTTAAACTCACGTACTACGATTCCGAAGTCCGACTGCCTATCCACTGGCCCATGTCGACTTCCCTGCAACTGATTGCAGACTGCAGCCACTGACTGTAGTATCCATATTAAAACCCTTGGTCAAGGTTTGGATCATTGAGTGATTTACATTCATTTTAAACAATCTGTCTTAAGAAGAATTGTATTTTGGCTGTTAAATGATCATAAAGGCTACAAAATTGTTGGGATTAGTTTTTGTTAACAAAAACTAATCCCAACAATTTTGTAGTTGCTTTCTTTTTTTTTAAACACAGACAAAAATAAAATACACCTAACATTAGGATGAAAAGAAAAATTGAAAATGCAAATGAACTTTTTGATAAATCATAAATTTGAGAATTTTGATATTTATTACAAAATCATTATTTAAATAAAAATTTATTTAATTAAATAAAAATAACATTTTAGATAAAATGCATCAATTTTTCTAACAATTTTTAACATTTTCACAAAAAGGTTAAAATCCAACGTATATAAAATTAAGAAACTCTTTATATTGAAATTTCATTAAAAATAAAATTCATATATACTCTTTTAAGGCTTTTTTTGAGAAATCTTTAATTAAATAAATACAGGGCATGAGAGATATTTAAGGACATTTTAATATGTTGAATAAATAACAATAGTACCGCAAACAATCCATATATTTAAATCAAATTTGTACAAATTTTCTTGGTGACACTTCTTTATCAAATTATTCTACATGACAAACCTACTTTGCCTTCAATGACTGCTTCTATACATGTCCAAAACCTTTGACAAGCCAAAATTAAGTAATCTTTATTTATTTCGGACATTACTTGAACAATATTGGCCTTCAGTGAAGCTATGGTATTATGAGGATGTTGATTAGTCTCCCTTTCAATGATCCACACATAATAGTCCATAGGATTAAAATCTGGCGAATTATTGTGCATTAAATGACCTAATTGATATGCTGTAAAATAGAACAAACAATCTCATTTGGGTTTCTTTGTCTTGCTTCATTAAATTAAAAAAATGGGTTAAAGATCTTTTTTTTTTCATTATTAATTTCATCACTTATTGCAATTCGCTTATAATAATTAGGATGGTAAGAATGGGTCAAGGGTTTTTGTTATAATATTATGCTTTGATTCTCCTTAAAAAATCCTTTTTTTTTGTTTTTGTTTTATTTTTCATTGGGGGGGGGTATGAAAAATCAAAGTTCAAAGAACACTAGTGATAAATATTGCTATCATTTTTTATCTTCTTTTTCCATTTTTTTTTCTATTTAAAACAATTTTAATTGATTTGAAACAAAATTTTGTAAAGGCTGTTGTACCACTTTTATTTGCACAATAAATCTACAGGAATGAATCTAATTACTATTTTTGTTTTGCATTGTGCTCAAATTAATGTATAAAGCATGTGCATCATATTTTATCAGAAATTCACTACGTTTTTACCTTTTTATAAAATGTTTATGCAATTGCCATTATTTATTTGTCTGTTGGTTTTTCTAATAGAAATGTTCTGAAATAAAAGGTTAGGTTAGCTCTCAGTTCATTTGGCAGCAGAAATTTTTTTTATTTTGGTAAATAGAAGATGATATTAAATTTGCTAGGTCATTGAGTTCAATAGTGTTTCTTCAGGCAGAAGGAACCTGATAGAACATGTTGAGACCCAACAACTATGTGTGCGTCTCAACACACACACACATTTATGGTACAGTCAATTCTGAGTTAGTTAGCACAACAAATTAATATATATATATATATATCAAAACACATTAGGACCGAACATGAAACTGACAGAAAATGTTAGAGGAAGGTCAAGGAGCACCAAAAACGCTTGGAAGAAAGCTGGGAAATTATTTTAAGACACTCAAACTTGCTACTAAGTTTATTGTTGAAAAAAAAGAAAATTGAAATAAGAAAAATATCAAAATTAAAAATAATTATTTTTATAAAACATGTTTAAATCATATATATCTTTATATATATATATATAATAGTAAAGTACCTCTTGGTAGTTTGACTACGGCCGGGTACAAGTGGTAATGAATAACCAAAGTGCTCAATACTG
>JAYKTE010351070.1:0-10958 GCA_036873565.1 Xipholeptos notoides | reverse complement strand
TTTTGCATGTATCGTGTCACAGATTAAAAGGGAAAACATGTAGCATGCATGCGAAATCGTACCCCAGACCACCAGACTACCCTCGTTATAGAATTAATAATACAATTAACAAAGAATATTGGCTTTTATAGAGACTTATAACTTACCTACACTCATATATATATATAAAGATAGGCAGATTTATAGAGAAATAGAAAAAAAAATTTTTTCAGAATTAAAAGTACCCAGGAATAAATATTTCCATATTTAAATAAATTAATTGTTCTAGTAATTGCATAATTTATAAGGTAATCCATAACCATTAAGATAGGGTGAGTAAAATTTGGTAACTTCATGATTTTGATTAAAAAAAGGTTCCAAGAATGGTAGTATGTTTTAAAAATACTGTAATAGACTCATTGATTGTCTTTTCTGATATTTTAATGTACTAGCTGATTGGCTTTTCCGCTGGTAAGTTGATCCGAGATCAATGGTCACCTGGTAGAGATAATTCATCTTAACATGGCGTATTTTTTTCATAAATCTGCAAAATCATTACAAGCTGTTACTTCCTATGTTCTTTTATTAGTTAACTGGTTTACTTCTCTAAAATCATAAACAAAACAATATACAAGAGAAAGAGAGCTAAGAAGAATGAGAAAGAGTAAAAGATGGATCTGACTTTCTGCTGAGCAGGAAGTCTTCTCTTAACCTATTTGGATCCAAATCAGCTTTCCAGTAATTGAAAAACATTTTTAACATCTCAGAAAATTCTAAGATGTCCATTCGTTACTCAATGGATAACTCTAGCTTAAGGACATTTAGAAGACAATCTATACAACTAGCGAGCCTGCTCGGTCAGTGTGAGAGGATGGAGGCTTAGGGATGACAAGCTCTGACTAGAGCAGGTTGCTCGACACAAAATTCTGTGCGGATTCGAAAAAAAGGTTACTTGATTTCATTGTACCACTCCCGTTTTCGTAGCTCTTTAATTTCAAAACTTAAAAGAAAAAAGTTGGCATTACTTTTGAAACAACTTTGTAGTTAAAAATATTTCAGTTGCTTATTTAAACATGACATTATCGAATATCTCTGTAAGAGTATTAGCCTCATGCTATGGCGTCAATAATATTTTAGCCAAAAACTTATAATGTAAAAATCAAATGATTTAAATGTTCCTTAAAGATATTCCCATGAATGTATATTGAAATCTGAAGAAAGAATTTTGTCAAAGGACAAAAGCCTTATTAATATTTTGTAAAAGTGGTTGAGAATCTTTTTATGCAATTTTTTATAATTCATGCAGCGCTTCAATATTTTGGTAAAATTTTTATTTTGAATAACGGATTATTCAACTAGAATATAAGCACATACGTGAAATCACGTTTTATTTCATAATCCAGATTAAACTAAATATACCCGGAAGGAGATAATTTGAAATGGATATATCAAATTTGAAAATATTTAGTTGGAAACTCTTTGGGCAATAAGTGATTTGGTTTTTATTTTTAAAAATTACATTTTTTTTTAATACAGCACCTTCAAAATGTGATATTTTGGGAATGAAACATAATAGTGAACACGATATCTCTTTATTAATATTTCAAAAGATTGCTTATATGTATACTCAGAGGAAATATTTTTTATACAAATAATATAAATTATGAAAGCAGTACGTCCGTTTCTTTTAACAAAAGTTATTACTTGAGAAAATCCATTTAAATTTTAGCACTTATTTAATTTGGGAATTTTGCATGAAATATATGTAAATTAACCCAATGTATTACTTTTTTTCAATCTATCACAACCTTGCCCGTCATTCAATATGCATTTTCTTAATAATGTTGTCAAATCCCATGTTTGAAGATCATTAATTACTTAACACATATAACGAGAAAACCTCCAGATACACAACTTCCACAATTTATATTCCTCGATGCTAAAACAAGCACATCAGAGAAAATGTTAACTTGTGTTATACAATCTAAAACCACTAGGGAGTTTTCAGTATTTTCTAAAAGTTTTTGTTTTTTGTTTTTTTATTTTGAGGGACTATATTTATTCCTAGTTATTGAGACTGTTTATGTTTCTAATCTGTAACTTTAAAAATATACTATTTATTTCACCGATCTAAAACCCATAATTAATAATCACAAAAAATAAATGACACACACTGTTAAACTTCAATATCAACAAAAAATAACGTGCAATAAAAAACGGTAAAAATGCATTACTTAAAAAAAGTGCAAATGTATTGCCATCAGGATTCCAAATGGGACGAGCCAGTAACAACCACTCTTACTTATTAAAAAAAGGAGGATATTGTACACATCGCTAAGAACCTTACATTAAGAGCCATAAACCAACGAACTATCTAGACCTAAATCAATTTCCTTAAATATATCAACAATATGCATTAATGCCAAGGAGATGGCTTGGACGTAGATAAATTGTAGAATTTTCAGCTAGATAACCAGATGTGACACTAATGGATTGTTTGGTGGAGGTTTCTAAAAGTCAAAGATCACAGTACAAAAATGTTTCTTACGAAAAAACAATTATTCGTTATTTTTTGCCTAAATTTCGATTTTTACTCTTTGAATTAAAGTTTTAGGTATTTTATTATCGTGTTTCATTGGTAAAACCTGTCAAATTTCAACAGTCTCAAAAGTTTCATGGGTTTTTATTTACTGGTTCCTTAAATATTTATTTACTCGTTAATAATTTGACACGCAGTTTATTTCCATGGATCACAAATTTGGGGATACTTTTTCGGTCGAAACAGCCATTGATTCCGGCTGATAAACGTATAATGAATTAGCTCACATTTCTAAATCAATTTTTCTTCAGGTAATAGCTTATTTTAAAACTATCATACTGGTGACTATCATGCACCTTTACGGTTGTTACAGGTAGCTAGCGTCAGCCATGCGCGTTGCAGCTATTTATCTTCACAAATACAAGCCAAAAAATAGATGAAGCCTTTTTTAGACAGATCTAAAAACAATGTGAGTCAACAATTTAGGTCCCCCGAGAAGACCGAAGGGTAATTCAGTTGAAACGCAGTGAGACAGACAATAAGGACAATAGTCCGAATAACATTTGTAAAATTTATCACATCTCTCCCAATGATTCCGAAACATATGAATCTTTATCTTAAAATAATAAAACGAAAATTGATATACTGTAAAAATTAGTATCTAAATGTATATCAATATTTTTATTCGATAATCAAAATACTTTCAAAATTAAGTACTCATTGTTATAAAAATTTCGTTACAAAATATTGTTAAGAGTTGCATTATGAAAATATTGTTATTAAAATTTCATTAAAAGAATATCGTTATAAAAATTTAATCATAAAAATAGTGTTATAAAATATTTTCATTATTTCATTGATGTAAATAAGTTTGTTTTTTTTTAGTTTTACGGTATATCCACCTTAAGCAAATAAGCATCGAGGCATTGTAATGTAACACTAATTTCACACGATTCTATGAAGAAAAAAACTAACATATACTTCTCAACAAAGGTATATTTCTAACCATAAAACTCTCTATTACATAATCTAGTTTTTCAATCATCACATAATTTCTTAGCATATGTTATGTCACTAGTTTTAACCTTGTATTTCCGGGTAGAAGAATTATCTCACTTGGCCAAGTCTGGTATTCTTATATCTGAAGTAACTCAATAATCAATTTGAATAATGATTCTAAACCGAAGAACTGTAAACCATCCCAGTGAACATTTATAATAGCATTCAGACAATAACTATCTAGTAATGAAAATTATGTGAATTTGAGTCCATGTAGGAAGATCATAATTTGATATTGTTATGGGTCAACTTGAAGATAGTTATTCGATTTGAATTTGAATATCAATTATTCTAATCGTTAAATATACAAATATCTTGGATTTAAGTAGTGTTGAAAAACTATTTCTTACCATTATTATTTTATTGCTGCTGATTGCAATTGCAATTTTCAATAAGATTGAGAATTCTAGAGGGCAGATTTTATTTTATTGGTCTTTATATAACTATGAAAACTTGCTATTTCAATGAATTCTAAAAAATTCAGAAATATATAGCTATTGCTATTCATGTTCACTCACAAAACTTATTAAAAATAGTACTTATTATTTATATCATTCCGCACAACAAAAATACACCGCTTCGCGTCAGATTATCGAAGATAAGCAACGTCGAGCCTGTTCATTACTTAGATGGATGACCACTTAAAAATACTAGGTACTGCAACAAACAGGATGGATGGTTGCTTTTTGCATGGATAGTAGCAGTCGAATACAACCTGGTGCCATTTCGTCCTACACTACACTTTTCTAACACTGAGTGTCAGGGCGTGTTGTGCCGTTTAGCTCTTGCACGAAGACAGTTTCTGGATGAATAAATCTTCATTTTTTTTCGATATTTTAACGTTATCTGTCTATTTACAATAAGACTCAGCTTTAATCAAGCTTCAGCTACAAAAATATTGTTAGGAGGAAATGGTTTTTAAAAGATCTGATTAACAAGAAAAAAAACACTTGTAAGCAAAGGTCTTATGATTATGACAAACTTAGATGAAATCCGTTTACGGTTTTAGTTCAATGCTGATATATTCATAGACATTTTACATTCAAAACAATATCAAGACGTAAGCCCCTTTTACGAAGAAAAATCGTCTCTTTTCGCATTATAATCTTTTCAGAGATTAGAGTATCAAAACAACAATGATGTCCATAAAAAGAATACTGATAATAATTTTTCGCTCGGTATTTTCTTTTTGTTGTTCTGTTCAGTGTTTGGTTTAATTTTTACACTCCCTATTGGGTTATTTGCAAAATAAAACTAAGGTATAATATATAACAAGAAATAATAAAGGCTAATCGATTTCGAAAATAGCTGGCTTCGAGGGTAGTTCATCTAATTTTTCTTTACCATGCCGTTAAGTCAGTTTAACATCGTAAATTCTCGTATTAAAACCTATAAATATTCTAGTTTAACCAGAGTAAAGAGTCACTAAGCAGATAACTGAAGGGTAAGAAGGCTAAATGGTTCAGAATACCTCTTAAAATAGTTATTCACAATCAATTACCGAAACAATTAGACACAAGATCAAGTTTATGTGTTCTAAGGCAACTTGCAGTAGCATTTCTGCCATCCAGGTAGTAGAGTTTCGCTTTCAGGTTTTTTCCTCTCGAATGTGCACCCCAAGAATGTTTTGCAAAACTCATGGTCCGCATCTACCAGAGTTTGGAAAATTGTTTGTCCCCATTCTAAATTTTCTTCCAAACAAACGAGACGTTTACACAAATGTAGTAATTGTAATGGTTCTACTTGCTATATACATTTTATCCACGAGTATACAGTTTTGATTTTTCACAAGGGCATATTTATGTGCTTTACGGTAGATTACCCAAACATTTCAGCCATCGATGAAGAATCTGTTTTATAGGAGTCATGATTTATATCTGTTCGATTTTTGAAAGCATTGTTTTTATAACTTTTATGTGGGGTTTTATTGACAGCAGTATGGGTCGCTCTAAAACTTGACAAAATTCGGTAAACTTTGGCAATCAGATAGATATATAAAGGTTTAGGTAGTGACGTTAGAGGGCTACTAGGTGTTGTGTTAGTTGGCTGAATATTCAGGTTTTGAAGGACCGGTCCATAAGAAGCAATAAAGATATGAAAAATCTACGTCTTCATTCTGTTTTGGAGAGAAGGATTTCGTTCCAGCTAAAAGCCCGCCCTACAAGAAAAGCATGCAGAGAAGAAGAGAGCCTTCCTCTAGGCCGAAACAAAATTTAAGAGTGTCTGAGTTGAATTGATCTGTAATAAGGTTGTCTTGTTGCCGATTCATTAGATAAAGAACGTTCGCAAACACTACAGTATCAGACGTTAAGAATTTTTCTCTCCGAAAAATAAAATCTTCATCTTCTAAATTTCCTCCTGATCCCTACTATATTACAATTTCCTCCATACAGATAAGTTTTTCTCCAAATTGAAACGAATTCAAGTGCTCAGCACAATCTAATATAAGCGTAATGGTTCATGATTAGAATATCAGCTTTACCAGTCATCTCTTGTGATTTCCCTACAGCAGATAGTTGTGAGCTCATGTCCTTTTGAATATAGATCTACCCTAGGAAACAGGATTATTACAAATTGCTTACAATTATGTCGTCTAATTTATTTTTGCAGCGCCTCCTACAGCCCCTGTGTGTAAACGGCATGCACTCTTTAAAATAAATGAAATGAGATTAAGTGACCAAAAATCTTAGTATACAGAATTTTCCCAAGAGTACAATTCTGAAAGAGATTGCAACTACAATTTTAATCTAAGCGTTATAATGTTTAGCGCTTCGAATAAGAAATTGTTATAATAAAAGTCCAATAACACTCTCTAATGTCTCTGGTAAAGGAATAAATATTCATTCAGATCAAGGTTGAATAGTGCAAATCTTGCTTTGTGAAATACGGAAAAAGGCGTTCTTAGCAATGTTCATAGCATTGTGCTTAACATTGAATGGACAAAAAAGCATTAAAATCAATCTAGGCCAATCATTATCAAACCAAACAAAAACAAACCAAAAACAAATCAAACCAGTCATTATGCTATAGCCTAATTTAGTACTTTCACTATGGAAGGTACGATTAGCATATGAACGGTTGTTAACCATTACGCTATGGGGCGTTGGAAATCATTAAGCTCTCATATATTGTTTACCATCCGCCGTGAACAATCTCTGAACATTACACTGTGTTGTTTACTCGTATCATACTATAGTACGTTGTTAAATATGACGCAGTCGATCTCAAACTAATTCAATTATAATATTTGACGGCAATGCGGTTAAAATGAACATTCTTACACCCGTCTATTTCCCCATTGTATTTAAATAAATATGAATGAATCTCAAAGGTTTACCGTTGAATGTCGAAATTAAAGTTGGAATTAATCAATGTTAATAATCTATGCACAAATTAGAATTATTCATGTAAATAAATGTAAATTCAATTTAAGTCTAAACTTTAATTCGCCTCAAAGAAAATGATCATTATCATATTGAATTTACGATTTTTGGAGATAATAGTTAAGAGGAAGCAACTTTGTCGCCGTTCATCCTCATTAAACTCACTAATTTTTATTCAGTAATGTACAATACAATAAAAAATAATAATAAATATCATTATTAATATTATTCGGACACGTCTCAAATTTGTCAAATTTTTTATATTTATTTTTCAAATTTATCAAATGAGTTTTGATTATTAGTGATGGGACGATTCCTGGGAATCGTAATTGTTAATCGTAAGAATCATGTATTTTTGGGGGAATCGGAACCACATCGTTAAATAAATACCTTAGATTTAAGATTATTTCATTACAATTCTCTTGAATTTTGAAGTTAATCGTTAATCAGAATCGTTAATCAACATTTTACTGGAATCGGAATTGGTATCGGAATCGGACAAAATTTGGGAATCGTCCCAGCACTAATTATTATCTTCAATGAAATATTTTGAAATTCTAATCGCATCTTCATTGTCATATTTACTGGTATGATTTCATTAGACGAGTTTCCATTACTATCCTCATTTAATTCACTCAGAATGTTACTTTTCTCTCTATAGTCATTTTTACTTGTTTGGATTTATCCTTAGGGTTTGGATCATTAACTTCATTTATGTCATAAAGACTGTTACTCTCTTATCTATTGTTATGTTTTCCACTTGATGTCAGCATACTTAAGGGATCGGTTTGTCGATTTAACAGTGGCCACAGAGGTGTGAGTGATAAATAGGGCTGTGACAATATTCGTTTATTAAAGAATATTATTTACAGAGCCTTACTTATTACTTAATTATTTTGCAATTTTACCATTTCTTTTTATTCTGTAGTTATTACTAATTACTATAGAATTAAAAGAAATTGTAATATCGCAAAATAGCCAAGTCTGTAGCAAGAATATTATTTAATAAAGGCATATTGTTATAGCCTTAGTGATAACACGCTCTGCAGGTGAAAAAGATCGCTCGTTTTATTGGTACCACTACCGTCTTTGGCATTACTTTTGGAACGACAATCGTACATTACAGTTTGTTGCGATAGAATTCTTTCCTACCTCCTTTTGGGCTCAAATAAATCTTCCTGTTGGGATAAAACATTTTGGCATCTTTGGTAATTCTAAGGTACCCAGTCCTCTTCCAAAGG
Organism: Xipholeptos notoides; assembly: GCA_036873565.1. NCBI lineage: Eukaryota > Metazoa > Mollusca > Cephalopoda > Idiosepiidae > Xipholeptos > Xipholeptos notoides. Next base: position 2,757 of record JAYKTE010351070.1, on the reverse strand, counting down.
AATAATTTTTACTTAAGAACGTTTTTACCCCTGTCATGACTTCTATTTAGTCAGCCTGGTGGAAGGTATAGGTAGAGATGAGGTGAAACCGACTACTCCAGTTCATGTAAATACCAGTAACAATCCTACTTGTTACTAAGTATACATAAGTGGTCACCTAAGTACTGAAGGAGATCGTATCTTAACTTCGCTGATCAGGTGGGAAACAGTATTTTCATCATGATTTGAAGAACCACCCTTAGGGTCTTAAAAATGGCGGTACCCCCTCGGGTCCCAGTATCAGGTAGTTTTATCTTGTACCCTACCTTTGTTTGTTTGAGGAGAAGAGGAAAGGCGACAGAGTGCCATTCATTGTGGATGTTTTGGGGGTTATCGTGGCTGTGTGATGACCACGCACACTGACTTAGCCAACGTCGCTTCCACCGTGGCCCAAAGAGTTATTGAATAGGTAGTTTCGACGATCTAGGTTGCATTGGGCTATCGGGTTCTTGATCCACCAAGTCCCAGCTTACCACCTGCTCAACAGTCGTTCTTAGTGCCTTAATTCAATATAAATACAAGATATAAGATATACATAGAATAAAACTAAGTAATAAGAAAAATTTTGAGTCAAATGTTTTATTGCACTAATGTTGTGTCAAATTTCCTCTAATTCATTTATAATTTATCATTATTCCACCGAATAAAGATTGCTATTATCTTTTACGGCAATGGTACTCTTGTGTTATTATCTTTGAAATTCTGAATATTTGCCTATCCTTCGAATTATTTTGTTTCATAAATATTAGTCATCGTGTCACTTATATAGCTTTTGCTTCAGTTTGAGTGATGTACACAGCAGTTTAAGCAGGGTTAATGCTGCTAATAAGTGCTTCTATCGACTTTGGATTCCAGTGCATCATACATACACACAACGAATCTAACTGTCGAGCTGATGAATATAATGCAGAACTGCACCCAAATCGATCAGCAATACAAGTACTTCATTGCTAAACTTCGCGACAGGAAAGTATGAATCAATCTTTTGCATGAATGTAGAGCCGTTTAGTAGACATAAATCGTGTTTGATATTTTGCAGATAACTTTTAAATAAATAGTTTGTTGCTGGTTATTATTAAAGATAATAAGAAATATTAAAGTAATTATTTTAAAGAATTTTTTTTTTGGGGGGGTTACGTCATGTACACCTCTAGGTCATTCAATGCAGAGAAAGATCATGTTTGATGAACTTTATTTTGTCTACCATTAGTTTTTTTTTTTTTTTTGATAAAACAATATGCGTTATTGAATCCAGGGCTTGGGTGAATGTGGGGATTCATACCTGTTCCACAAGTATTATTCAAAATGTGAACGCAAACAGAATGACTGGGATTCGAACTGGCGTTTTACGAGTATGACGTCTGACCACCCATCCACTGTCTCAAGTAGACTTTCCCAATGAATTTTTTACCACAGAAATGTGAGTTGAAGCAAGGTGATATTTATTTGCTCTGTTATAAATGTACATTCATTTTTTTTTCTTTCAATTATCTATTTTAAATATAGTAATCTAAATCTTACATATTTTACTAAAAACTATTTTTATAGGCTAAGGGAGATTTCCTTTAAATGCATATTCGTCTATTATATCTTTTTACTGATTTATTGATGATGATGAGCATAACATAAGTTATATATACTGTCAGCACACTATCTGAAATGTAATAAACAGAATCATTTTACGGAAACTTTATCACTAGTTTACAATAAATCAAATATTAATTTGCTTAATTGTCTTTAATTAATCAGAAATTCAGAATTTTCTAATCAAGATATATAATCGATAGACTAGTGCATACCCATTCGTTTATGATTTAATTTTAGTTAAAATCAAAGAATTCAATAAAATGGTTGAGAGAGTGGTCATTTCTAAAGAAAAGTTCTTAGACAATAATATTTAGAAATAAGTTTTGTATATAAGTTATATACATATATATATATATATACACGTATATATATATATATATATATATATACATATATATATGACACAAAATGTTTCTTTAAATGATAAATAAAATTAGTAAAAGGATGAATAAACTATTTATAGGCACTTTTTTAGAAAATTAACTTCTTTTTACACTTAAAACTCTATGAATATTTCTTTTTTGTCATTATTACTAAAAGACCATGACTATGAAGCTAAATGTGGACATTTTGAGTAGGCAACATAAGCTACAACCACCCACAAGGACACGAATCCGGGGCATACAGAAGAAGAGCACAGGAGAGAAATAGTAAAAGTTTCCCTTTGGCGATTGGAAAGCCTACTAACAAATATTAGAAATGGTTATTTAGTGAGAAAAGAAAATTATGATGTCTATTGTTTTTCGGGGTCCATGAATCAAACACATTACTTTGACAGCACAAAAAAAAAACTGTGAATTTGATCCTAACTATGAACTGAACATCTATATCATCATGTGCAAATGGTTTAATCGACCCAAACGTTATGAATTTAACAAATACAAGTTCGATAGAGTTTTAGTATTATAGAGATATAGTTGAGAATTCTTGTTGAATAATGTGTATACAAATTATTTGCCTATAATTTATAAGTGTTATCCCAAACCCCTCATTGTTAGCTTCTTTAAAAGAATATACTCTAAAAGACATACGTATATTTATTAAGCGGACTATTTGTTAAAATTACTACATTTCGGTCAGTTTACCTACTGGGTCTTGTTTAGGGTTTTTTTTGTTCATGGTCAAAATCAA
>JAYKTE010350959.1:0-10958 GCA_036873565.1 Xipholeptos notoides | reverse complement strand
ATATATATTGTGCAGGCGAGAAACTAACAGTCGCCGAATGCCGTTGACTCCGTGTCTGCGCTTATCTACTACACATGCTCTATCACTGATATTGAGCACTTTAACTATAAATATAGGCAACCACACTGTACAGTTTAACATACACATGTATACATGCATATATATAGAGAGAGGGTGATATATCTATCTATCTATCTATATCTATATATATATCTATATCTATATATATATATATATATATATATGTGTGTGTGTGTGTGTGTGTGTGTGTATATATATATATATATATATAGAGAGAGAGAGAGATAGAGGGGTGGAACATTGGAAAAATAGATACACATCTTGACATGTGAGTTTCTAATTATCTCCTGAAAATGACTAGTTAGTGTACGGGTGGCTGAAGGTTTTCAGCTGATATCCAACCCATCTAATCTTATGATGACAAAGCAGACGCATATCAATACAAACACCCATTCAACAAAATTAACGAGTTGAGAATGTGTTAATATATTCTACATATGGAGTCTGAGTGGCATGCACATATTTAAACGAAACATAACATACCTATTTGCTGCAGCTGAATCTTTAAGTGTTCGGAATATGAAATCGTGTTACTTAGTGTCAAATTCCAGTAGAACCGACGTCCCTTTTCAGTTCTGATATATTAAAGGAACGTGGTAAGCCATGCCTTTCCCAAGGCTATAAGTTTTAATGTGAACGTAGACGTAACTGCTGGGATTAAAAATCACAATTCAGTATTTCAAGGACCGACTCCAAAGAGCTACGATAAATGGTAAAACCGTAAAATTGCCATTATGAATGCATAATGAACTGTTTCGTGAGCTAGTCGTTAGAGCGTTAGTTTATCACCAAATGGTTTGTAGGTACTAACCCCACTTGGGGTTTGGAAAGTAACACATTGTGTGTCACTGATAAGATCCAATAAAATCCAAACATCAGTCTGGCAGTATATTAAACGTATTACAAAATGTTGCTTTGATCACAACATTATAATTTGATGTAAATACCAATATATTTCTAGCCATGACAACATTTTTCAGAGTTGCGTGGACATCGCCGAACTATTCTACTGGTGTAAAAATAACACGAAAGTGGGTGGTGTAAATTTCAATCTTATAGCATAATTCCTCATTAGGAATTTAATATGAAAAAACTAGATTGTAAAAGCTTTAATCACCTGTATGATAGGATCGGCCAGTCTTTAAAATGTCGGCATTTCCAATCAAAGAAAATAATTAGGCATACATCAATGATTGCTTCAGATCAAATATTTTAATAATGTTAATGGTTTATGTAACACCAATGAATGGGGAAAGTGTATCGGTATTCCTGGTTGATAAAGTAAACAAATAGTGAAATAGTGATTTCAATTCTTATAAAAACGTGTAGAAAAAACCCAACTGGGGATTAAATTGAGTATCAAATATATCATTTGTTGTGTATCGTATATATTTAAATGTTTATTGTTTGCATGGTTTAAGCTTGAGAATAAAAAGCCTTTTAAAGCAATGTTTCTCAATTTTTCTTTTTATACTCTAACCAATCTATTAATATATAATGTTTTTATTCTTGTGAAGTAATAAAATTTTCTTTAATTTTTTTTGTGCGTTTCATGTCAGTTTAAATAACCATTATTTAAATTTACGGTAGTGAGGAGTGACTTGACTTTTGGAGTAAATAATTTTATAGCGTTATCAAATAAAAATCCTTGAAAACAAAAGTTTTTTTTTTAATTGACTAAGAAATACATTTTGTAAATTTGTGTTGCACCTATAGAAAAGTTAAGTTTTTAATTTCTTTTCCAAAAAAGTAATTTAAATATTTCATTGAAAAAAACAAACTTATTTTCTGAGATAAATGAATACAAAAAAATAATTCAAATAAATGTTTATGTTTAACAACCCTCAATCTAAATTTTAAATCCTTTCGAAAAAAAATCACGAACGAATAAAGAGCCACATTTAATTTTTTTAATAAGAATATATTTTTGATTATATGAATTAAAAGAATAATTAATTAATTTTAATTATTTTCTCTTTTTAATTCAGATAATTTTTATTCCAAGAAATAAAAAATAATATTTTATTTTCTACCACGCAACTCGTGTTAAACAATTTACAGTTGAAATAAATGGTTATTATTTGCTAAGTGGAATTGCGAGTAAAATTATCCCTTTTAATAGCAAGTACCGATTTATCAAATAAATGTTCATTTTTGGAAAGGAAAAACAATCAATGTTCATTCCATGTTTATAGTATTCCTGGTAATATTGTACTATAGACACGAAAAGAGCAAGGTGTGCTTTTGAGGAACGTCGGCCAATATTCAATTGATGTGGGTGACTTCACCGAGCCTGCGTTTTCGATTGATCTGACCTTACGAAGGTCGTGATATAGTCCTCATGTTTACAGTAGTTGAGTTTAAATTAATCCTTCTGTCATCTTTACATGAAAGGCAAACGTTGTGAATTTTAATAAAACATGAAGTTGATATCGTTGGCTTGCATTTAAGAAAATACCGACTACCAGGCCTCATTTCAAGGATTCGAAAAACAATGTCATAGTGAAATAAACTAATATTATATTCCGCATTTTCAGCACAATAAAGTATTAAAATCATCAAGCCTGAACTCAATGATTAAAAAAAAAAACAATTTCCTAGTAAATTTAACGAATACAAAGATGAGGGCTATAGTCCAAAAAATAAATATACAAATCATCAAACCTCCTCTCAAGGATTCCTAAAAACAGTTTTTGTGTTCCTATTATTTATCTACTTATAATCAGATAGATAAATTTGTGCCCTCTATAAAAGCTGCTTTATTTTTTTCTTTTCTCATTTTTGGATACTTCACATATATATGTGGGTAGATTTCAAGTCATGTAGACTAAGTCGTCCTTTAATTTTTAGTTCCCGTTTCTCAAGAATATGCTTGGATGAGTTGCTTTCTATAAGAAGTTTATTCTTGTGCCAGACGGTATAAAAAAAGATATTCCTCCCTTAAAATCAGATTAAGTCTGTAACTCTGGTAAAAAGAGTTTCTGGAAGATATATCTATTTTTGAAAGATCAACGCTAATGATGTGCCCCTTGGATCTAAAAAAAATGCGTTTCGCAAATTGGACGTGGTCAAGCAGGATACCCCCTTCAATGACTAGTCGAGCCTACTTATACCCGGAGGATGAGGATAAAATACTTACTGTTACAATCAGAAAATAGACAATATAAAACATAAAGAATCTATGAGTCAATAATAAATCTAAAGAAATAGATTTGATGAAAATTTGTTCAAGTAAAAACATACAAGAGGAATATTATTTTTAAATAAGAAAATATATCGATCAATGAAAGATAAGTAGGAAAAATACAAAGTTTAAAAAATGTCGAGGCTTGTTCCAAAAGTAATGCCTAATCTGGTTTTCATCCGGCCCAAGTGGATCAGAGAGGATTACAAATTGCATTTTTACCATGAGTGAACTTATGCTTGAAAGTGGCATCTGTCTGTTGCGGATATTAACAGCACGAAGCTATAAGAAAGTAATCCCAAGTCATTTAAGTACGTCATAAGCAGAGACGTAGCATTGAACTCTTTCATACAGATGAAACTACAAGGATCAACATTCAGCCACACTTGTTGGAGATTTATGAAGCCAATGCAGTTAGCCTCAATGCAGTTAGGATATAGGTTCGTTGATTTCAGAATGGCGAAAAAGATTTGGTTGATAATTATGCGTCAGGTGCGAAAATGATCTGCTACGTTAATAGCTGACAAAAATTCAATTGATAATTGTGGTGACTATGTAGAAAAATAAAACCTGGAACACAAAAGATCACTGGTTTAATGGTACTACTCCCGTCTTTCTAGCTCTTTAACTTATGATTTTAAAAATAGGTTGCATTTCTTCTGCAACGATTCTTGTAGATTGAAAATAGATATATAGGAAAAACATGATAATCAAATTTAAATAAAATTTGAAGGAAATACTTTTATAGCTCCATTATATTTGGTAGTTGTGCTTCTATTGGTTCCATCATTATCATTGTTAACTTCACAACGATTGTAGAGTCTTGATCATTTAAGCATCTATATTTTAGGACGTAATACTCATCAATGTTTCTTTCGCAATCCTTGTGATCAGGCTTAATGATTTGTAAACAAAATACTATCGCACTTGTTCTCATCAGTATCACTGTTTCCATCACATTGTTTTTCGGACTGCTATCTTGAAACTTATTATTGTTAACTTAACATTCCTTGGTATGTTGTCCCCATCCTTAACATTGTTGCCTTCATAATCCATGATATGACTGTTGATGATATGTACTTTTGTTTATCGAACTGTTGTATCATCCTTTCTAAAGTGTCAGCCGATGAACCCTCTCGACTTTCTTAAGCTAATCGCACCCATCAACCTTTTTGTTCTAATCACTAGTCTTTACAGAATTTCAAAATTAATTCTTTATTCAAACAACTTGAACATATTTTCTTGTTTTGTTAACCAAGCCCGGGAAGGATATTACACCTTCGAAGCTTATAAATTACTACCATTGGGGCGGATTGAAACATTCACCTTTAGATAATGCTCACTTAGAACTGCTGGAATTTAACGCTTTATTCGTTGGGCTACCAGTCCTACGTATGAGGACAAGAGTCTGAACAATAGATCGACAAATTATCAAGCCTGATCCCATGAATTCCGAAAATCATTGGCTATTTGTGTTTAATAATTTTGTATTTTCCTCATCCTTTTCGTCAAAGAAGATACCATTTAAGGGGATAAGAGTTCGAAAACGTAATTTAAAAAATTAATAAAAGTTACTAAAAACGTTTGTTCCAGTATTTTTTGTCTATTGGCTGCTTTGGGCACGACCATTGACATTTCAATGATCCTAATTATTCCAAGGGATGTAAAAGAAAAAAACAATGAAAAAGAGAACCCATATAAAATTTATTATATAATGCCCCACACAGAACTGGAATCTTTCTGTTTGATTTTTCTGCTTATTTTAAACCAGTTTGTCAAAAATAAAATGACGATACAATCCACATGTTCATATATTATTTTTACGGCAAAAAAAACAGGATGTATTATGATTATTGAATAAAGATATCAATAATGAGATATCATTCCAGTAATATAAATATAACTTTATTATACGATTAATGTATGTAAATAGTATCTTTAGCCGAACATAAATACCTAGCTCCATTTTTCAACACTTATATGAAAGTAAACAAATTTCTCCTCTTAAGTGTGTGTACGTGTGTGCACGCGCGCGCGCGTGTGTGTGAATATTTCAACCAATAAATACACTCTCATTCGCAAGTTGAACTCATGGGAATATACCCTTCGACTTGGCGATCGTAACCAGTCAGCATTTTCCGGAAAAAAATATGCCTACTTGGTACTGAATATTCTTTTCCGTTTTCCGTTTTTAGCGGCCAATGCCGAGTGTTAACATTATATATGCTCGAGTTACCGTTCTAGAAATTACACACGAAGAAGATTATTTTAAGAATAATGGAAGACGCGTTATGAAAACATCCAAATTGTGCATGGTCAAATGTAAATGGCAAGTACTCAACTTAAAACCAGCTAGACTGGATGACACTGTAAAATGACGAGGGAGAATTTTCTTTAGTCGTTAAATGACCAATTAAACAAAGGGACGAAAACCTTCCTAAAAAATTAAAACTGTTTTTGAGTGAGCAGTGTTTTCTGACAGGTGGCAAAAGATGGAAGAAGAATGAATGACCATATGATGTCACTGAAACAAAACAGATGAATCAAGACTAATAGAATTTGATCTAGAAAATTCGATGTAGTAAATAAAATCTGACATGTTACTAAAAAAATGTTATTCTTCCGGCTGACACAAAAAAGACTCGATGCAGAGTGGGTCGTTCTCCCCGAATTTTTGATTTGACAAGAATCTGTCCACAGAATATCAATATTTGTTTCCCACTAAGTAAGCTTGATTGGTAAGTTAAGGTGCCATTTTGTATGACGAGAGAGTAACAGCTATACGAAAATAAAAGCAATGTATTTTTCCAAAACTTTCGACATTAGCTTTGTCTTAATTTCTTTAAAAATTATTTTAATTTACTTAACAACGTGAATAAGATGAAAGAGTATTAAAATGTTCAAACTGGTGGTGCCACTCTGTACATGTTAGAATTATCAAATGTAATTCATTAGTTCAAGCGAAACAAACCAGTCTTAAATTAAATCCCACTGAAACGATTTTAATTAAACAATATAAAGTATCTCTCCTCTTGTTAGACAACGTAAGTTGTTAGAAATTGCACTCAGTTCTATAATCCTCATCTTTTTATTTGTTAAATACGCTTTGTTTTAGCCAGTTCATCATTTGGTATTCTTCAGCGTTTGTATTCATGGTCACAATTAAAACTACACTCTGATGTTTTTTTGTTGTCAAAATAATGTTTTTAATTATTACATTTTTAATCAAAATATGTGCGTTCTTCGTTGTATAAAAATGAAAAATAAAAACATTCAAGGTGAGGAATATATCACTTTTTAAGTAGGTAAGAATCATGCCTTATCTCAAAGATTCCGAATGACAGACAAAGACTGATTTGTTTTCCTTCCTCGTCAGCGTCAAAGCGACGTCACACGAAATCATGGTATCTACTAACGGAAACGAATACAGCGTTCCATAACGTGGACGGTGCAATCCTTAAGTTATAAATATTTCAGATAATTTTACGTAATAAAGTAAATTAGAATTTTGAAATCACTAATGCTTTTCAATTTAAAAATGGTTTTTATTTCACGATAAAGAGAGCATCACTTTCGTTTTAATAAGACATTATTTGTTAGAGAATTGTTCTCATTTACAAACTTCTCAAATGTGTTTAATTTTCTAATACAATTGGTATTTTGTAGTATACATTTTTTTTAATGAGGAAAGTAAGATTTTGCCTCTGAGCAGAAATCATTGGTAATTGTGCTTATTTTGACAATATGGCATAAGTGGATTGTTGATATAACCCGGTCTAAATGGTATTTTATCAGGTGACATGTTGCACTCGAGCTTCGATTTGATCATTAATAATGTTTTGATCAAAATCGTTAGTCTCACTCTGATCTGGGTTGAGATATTAACAATTAATGATACTTTAATATTTTTTTTTAAGTATGCTAAGGCCCGTTTTCCTGAAAAAATATCACTATTACTCGCCTTCAAGAGATTATTTAAACACGTTCTAATGAAATGTATATACTTTCATTATCTAAATAAAAATAATATCGAAGAAACTTTTAGAAAATCACTTTTCAAATATTAAAAGCTCTAAGTTTTTTCATATGTTAATGTGTTGATACACCAAACTATCATATAATAAAGTTTACTCTTGTTTTTTTTTTTAATAAATTTTTGATACAATTATCGACCTTGATATGAAGCAATTAGGCGATTGCAAAAATGTGTGTAGTAGTTAATTTGGTAATAGTAGTAACGGCAATTAGAACCGTCAAGACAAAACTCAGTTTTTGTAAAAATAAATAATTATACTTGAATAATTTTCCAATGTGCTATTATTAAGCCCTTATTTCCTCAGAATAAATCACTTTTGATGGCCTGAATTCCACATATTATTCAATAGGTTCTCCTTCAGTAGACACATTTTTTATTTAGAGATATGATCAATTCCGTTTCAAGATTATATAATTTGTGAGAAAATTGCACTCATTTATTATAACATCTTAATTCTTAATACCTATTGTATTTGACAATCGGCATCTAAATAATACTTAGTTACTTTTAGCAAAACAATTAAAGAAATATATACAAACCCCAGAAACGTGTGCAAGCTTGTAAAACTAATTTCAGTAGCATTTTGAATAATTGAACAAAATAGACCTCTTCATTTAAATTCAAGTGCAGATTATTCCTAGGGGAAATCATGCAAATAAGAAGTCTTCTAAAGGATAGAAAAATATTACAGAATATTAAAGTGTTTTAGGATGACTTTCTCTGTTTTTGTTGATTATTTATCTTTTGTTGAATTTTTTAAACTTCAGATTTACTTGAATGTCTTCGAATTTACGTAGCAGCAGAAAACATTAACCTTAAAATATGTGATTATAAATTCTACATATTATTTAAACATGTTCTCAGGAAGTTGATATATTTTTCTCGACGAAATTAAAATGATAGTGACCAAACATTTAGAATTGATCTACTTAATTTGATATATTGGTGAGTCGGTTCCGTGGTAAAAAAATAAAATATTTAGGAAAACATTTTTTAATTATTTGAGAATTCTAAACTTTTCATATGCGAATATGCTGATATAAAACTTATTTTCTTTTATAAAAGAAATGCCCCGTATTATTTCAAGGTAATTTTTTTAAGTAAAGCTACAAATGCGACTTGTTCATTGCTGACAAATGTACATTAAGGAAGATGGTGACTATAAAGAAAAAAAATCCTCGCGCACAAAAGGTCGTTAGTTTCAATGGCACTACTCATGTCTTCGTAACGCTTCAAACTTTTTTGTTAAAAGTAAAAAAATAAAAATAGGAGGCATTACTTAAAAAAAAAAAACGCACTGTACTTCAGCAGGAAATAAAACAACGAATAACCTTTAAAATGAAATACTGGAAATATTTAAAGTTTGCCACAGTAACGATCTATTTTTAACGATTGTTTTTGTTTTTTGGCATTGATGATTTGGAGCTAGGTTATGTTTAAGCGTTTAATGAAAGACAATATGCAGTATGTTACCAGTTTATGTTATCACTGGACGTGTTCGTACATCACAGGATCTAATGTATGAAATATCGTATTTTGCCCCCATCCTACTCACTGTATTCGGCCGTCTTTAGGTTAGCATATCTTAAATTAAGCTTTATAAAATCCCTGTTTTATTTTCGCACGTTTTGTGATTTTTTTTAAATTATTTATTTTTAACGTCTTCATGAAATAATCGGCCAATATTGAGTCAGAATTAAGTATTATTTAATATATGTAGCTTTGTCGGGATCATAGTTTTTTTTTAGAATATATAATATTATATTGTGGGGAGAAACCATTCCTTATTGAGTCGAAATTAATTTTCAAAAGTTATTTAATAGATAGCAAGGACAAGGTTGAATTTCAGTCGGTATTAGAAGATCTTACCTTAGTCTGCTGTTTTTTTACATTGTCGTCTGAGTGATTGCTCCAACGTTCACAGTGTTTCTCCGGATGCTGCACTTCTGCAAAACGAAAATTTGGATTCACATCTTTTCATTAAGTTCTTTGAGAAGCATCTCAACTCGACACCTGGGAACACGTCATCGCTAACTCAACCCGTTCTCTTGCACTGACAGTCTAACTCATCAAATATGTGACCAGCGCACTAATTCTTTAAAGGTTAAGTAACACGTCAACCCTCAACCAACAAGAACTACAAAGGCATCAAATGACACCAGGCTTGGTTTGATAGGTTTTTGACCTATTGTCCCAAATTCTTTTCTATTCCTTTACATACAATATTTCGGCACAATATTTCGACCAGTTTAAGATTGGAATCCTTCAGATGAGCATTGCTATTTTGTGTTTAAAATTTTCGGACAATTGTCCTTATCAATATATCAACTTGATCATCTAATCTATAAATAAACTATCAGGATAAAAATTCAAAAATATATAGATCAATTCTTTCGATTTATATTATAATAATGAACAAACATATCCTAATGACTTGGTCATATATATGTGTTCATGTTTATCTAATTTTAAATCATGTATTTGTTGCGATTTATGATATTTGCACCTTGGATCGGCATAATTCGCGAGTTTGAACCTTAGCATTTCTATGTTAACATTTGGAATTGTGAAATGTATGAATCAGCCATATTCAATCGAGCTATGGATTAGATAGTGTATGTTGTGCTATTAAAAAAAAACACGCGTGGACAAGAGAACTTTTATCAAAAATTATTGTTCCTACCATTAAATGACCTAAAACGGTTGATATGTCCTAAAATAAACAAATAAACAAACTAGCTACACTTCACTGCAATTTTTTTTGTTTTATTTAATCACTTTTGCTAAGGGTCGTGTCCAGCAATAATTAAACACGATATTTAATATAGAACCAAATTAGGTAAGCCAATTTATCCGTATTGAACAACGGATACATTTCTTTACGAATATAACAGTGGGCGGAAATTCGATTTGATAAGTTCAATATTCGTGAACTGAGAATAAGCGACCAAGTGCTTATTTCTTTTAAAACGATTAAAAAGTTTCCCGGTGAAAATCAAAAGAAAGTGCAAGCGAAACCCCCAGCTAATAGTGGGCATTAATGGAACATGAAAAAGCGGTTTAGAATTTCAAAGACACAGGAAGAGATGAAAATCCGATCGGGTTGTCATGTACGTTTTAACTTCTAAATAGATAAAATACTTTCTAGCTTCAAAATACAAAATAAAAGATTAGATACGAAAAATAAAATTTTAAGAAGAAGAAGAAGAAAGAAAACTTAAAGAAATAGATTAATCTCTCGCACCCATAAAGTAAAAAAAAAAGTAATGTAGACTATTTTTTACTCACTTGGCTCCTGCATAAATTGAAGCGGAATTTAAAATAGACAATACAAATAAAAAAATAGACGGTTTCATATTGAATGATTTAATGAACAAATTCAGCACAGCAATGTGTTTCTCTAACTTGCACGAAATGTTTGCACGGGATAACTGTATATACACCTGCATCAACACTCAACGATATTAAAACATCTAAATAAAACGAGTTGATTATTATCATTATTGTTAGAAGTACTAACTGTTTTGCCATAAGTTTTGGCTATTGCTCCAATTCGCAATGCAGTGGAGATATATATATACTTGCTCAACCAAGTATATATATATATATATATATATATATATATATATACTTGGTTGAGCACCAACCCCAGTTAGG
>JAYKTE010350848.1:0-10958 GCA_036873565.1 Xipholeptos notoides | reverse complement strand
CCATATATGAAATTTCAAGTTTCTAGACCAAAAATTAGCAAAATAGTTTGGTAGAGACCATTCCTCAGACAGAAATATATATACATATATATATTATATATTTATGATAGCAATATTATCTATCCTTTCTTGGTCGCCAGGGGCTGCTTTGATCCTCCTTTTTCATTGTTTTTTTTTTGTAATTCCAATATTTTTTTCTTAAAAACAGTAATCTCCCTTTCTCTTTTAAATGAATTACGTTGTAATTTCAATGTTTTATCTTGACTCTGTATAAGTATTTTTCCAACTCGAAAACAATTCAAAATAGATCCCCAGCTCTGAATATAGCAATTTTCAAGTCACTAGACTCAAAATTGGCAAAGATGTTTGGTAGAGACCAAAATGGTCCAATCTTTCAATTTTGTTTCCTCAGCAGCTACTTTTCTGGCTGAAATCAAATTAAAAACTTTCCCCTAGTTCTGAATAACCCATATATTAGATTTTAAGTATGTAGACCCAAAAATGGCAGAAAAGTTTGGTAGAGACTGATAGATAAACAGATATATAATTATAAGATTACTAGTAAGAAATGATTTTATATTATGCAAATATAAAACATTGATGTGAAAATGAGTTCAAATTGAAGGATGCTTAATTAAAACAAATATATGATAAAATGGTGGAAGTGGTACTGTATATACTAAAAAATATGGATTTATTAAAAGAGAAGACTAAAAAGTAATATGTATCATTCATAGAACTTAATTTATGCCTGGTCTTTTGAAATCCTTGGCATGAGGCTTGATTATTTGTACATCTATTTTTTGGACCGTTGTTCTCATCCTCATTATTGTTGTTTCAGCCAATGAACTTTTCCCAAGGGTTTAAGTCCTATTGTGAATGCAAATAGATGGGATTCAAACTTGCGTGTTATGATTCCAAAGTCCGACTGCTTACCCACTGCCCCAAGTGGACTTCCCGTCATATTCTGAAGTTGAAAAATAGGCAATAGTCTCAAATAAGCGGATCCTTTTTGAACTGATCATTTAGAATAGACATTTAGAATTATCAGGACAAATCTGGGAGGCTGTAACATTTGAAAAGTTGTTAATAATATGAGCATTTTTTTTGTGTACTTAAGGGACCTATTGTTACACCCTCCTGTCTTGTTCGTTTCTTTTTCTGTCTCTATGTGGGCTGTTTGCTGTTTCTTACTAAAATCACAATTCACCTAAAAACACAGACAGAGCTTTTGATGCCAACATCTTTATTCATGCCTCACTCAGCATAACATTAAACTTCTCACTATTACGTCACCCTCTACTTTTATATGGCTAATTTTGTCATTGTCAAAATCCAACAAATTTCAATGTGGTTCATCTAAACTATATGGCACTAATCAGATAGTGACATTTCCAGTAACCCATGCTGGTTTATTATGCCAACGAGTAATCAATTTAAATATTTTCAAACACCGCTTCAACTTTTTTAGATAGATCAGTATGAATCTAAATCAGTTATAAACAATGATTATAAACAATTTATTTTTCATGGCACATTCCTTACCAAAAATAAACCTTTGTGCGTTTTGTTCTAATTCAAAGAAATTAGATAATATTCTGGTTTTTATTCTCCTCTTTTTATATACACAATATTGCTTTATTCGTATACATTTTACAGATGAATTTGACAATTTATAACTTTATTGTTATAGATATACAATATTTGGGGCGATGAACTTTTAAGGCCTCGGGTATCAGTTATTGATCTTTAGAACTTTATGGTTATAGATAAAAAATATTTAGTATGATAAGCCTTTAAGGTTACAGGTACCTAATATTGACCTTGAGAACGTTAATTTTATTGCTATATAATATTTGGGCTGATGAGCATTTAGGTATCAGGTATCATTTACTGATCTTGAGAACTGTTATATTAAACTCAGGAGACTTCATTGAATTGCAGAATGTATGCAATTTAACTACAACTGAGAGTTAATGCTAGTCAATGCTCAGTATTCTGAGGCTCCTAAGTGGTATCTGAAAAGGTGATGCATTATGTAAATTTTAAAATGACAAGCATCAGGAGATAAAGGGTTTGATCTTTGTTTCAAGTGGAAGTAACCAGCGAGATTAAAATAAATACTTGATTTTAAATCATCAAATAAAAACTATCTACCGTGTATCGCATAAAGAGTTTGGTTCATAATATTATGGAATCTTCTAGGTTTAGTTTAAGGATTTCTGAAATTTACTAGTGTCACCTGAAGAAATCAAAAGGTAAATTAATCAAAATGTTGTGTATATGAATATGAAGATGAGAATAAAGGCCTAAACTAATATCAAAAAACAATTTTCAAATTATTCTCTTTGCTTAAACATATTTGGAATTTTTATGAAGCTTGGTGACTTCATTTCAGACTTTGATAGATTTTAGAAAAGGAATTTTCTTCTTGTCATTTCTATAGATTCTTTTTTTTTTTTACTTTAGATTGTCTCTTAAATATAGTATTGTGTTTAATTTACATAACCTTTTCATGCATTGATCAGCAAATAGTTGGAATTCAATATGGGGAAAAAGCTACTTTAAATTTAGTCTTAAGTTTGTCACTGTTCTTAACTGTTTGTAAACTAATTTCAAATTATAAAAATTCTTTGTTCCAAATGAAATTGATTTTTAACTACTGTCATGTCTAAAAGTCAAAATAATTGATTTAAAATGAGTAAAAGTAAATTCCAAAACAGTAGATGCAATGCCTTCATAAGTTAATTATAACCTTTTTGATCCTTATGAAGTCGACTATGGAACTATTCTATGTATCATAATCACAGACTAACCCTCCCTACCACCTATTGCTCTAAGTCAATAAAACTAAAAGGTATGTCTTTAACCATTGATAATTTACCTTAAAATAATGAAATTTTTGTAAATTCATTATGCATCCTTATATTTTCTAAGTTCACAACATTTTCGCTAATTAAATTTTAGGCCCTTTCAGGTGATAGAAAAAACTTTACCTGAATAGGGCCAAATGCTTTATTGACCAAAATCTTCTGAATTTAAAAAATATAAAGATGAAGACTATAGTCTGCAAAGAAATATAAAAATTATATAGTTTTCATATTAATTATGCAAATTATCAAGCTTTATCTCATAGGTGAAAAAAAAAAGTACATTTAACAAATGTAAAAATGAGGACTATAGTCTGCATGATAAATATACAAATTATCATGCCTCGTCTCAAGGATTCAGAAAAACATTAAATTTAACAAATATAAAGATTAAGACTATAGCCCTCAAAAGATATGCAAATTATCTAGCCTTACCTCAAAGCTTCCAAAAACTAATTAAACTTTAGTATTGTTTTGTTAAAAATACTTCAATAATTAGTGAGCTAATTTTATTCTTTTCTTATACAGTGCTATTTTTTTAGTTTATATTCTTAATATAAACCATAAAGCTTTGCTAAGGAAAGATTTAATTCTTTTATTCTTTTAAATCATCATGAGAAAAGTTGTGTTAAGATATAGAAGTTAATATAGAGTATTATAAATATTACTAATTTTGAAATGCCAAAAATAATTATTATTAGTTATTTTACAGTAAGAAAATATTTTAGTAAAAAAAGTAAGAATAAAAAAGGAATAGTTTAAGTGCCAGAAGTACTACAGGTATTTAAATGCTTACTATTATGATTTGTTTGTTTTGTTTTATGGCATATCAACCCTTTTAGGTCATTTAATGCTTAGAACAATCATTTTTGATAAACATTCTTTCTGTTCAAACATAGTTTTTTGAATAACACAATATATACCATTTAATCCATAGCTGGATTCTACCTTTCTCAAGGGTATTAGTCCAAATGGGACTCAAACTCATGTATTACATTTCCAAAGTCTGACTGCTTATCCATTGTCCTGGGTCCACTTCCATCCTTAGTATTTTGAATTTAAAAAATTAGGATTAATTCTGAGTTGAAAAAACATTGAAAAAGTTTCTGGAACCTGAAATTATAGTCGTATCTCTTTCATCAGCTTTTCTGCTTCTTAAACACTGCTTTAGCCTTCTTTATTTTATAGCATATCAGTTTTAATAGTCATTTAATACTGGAATCAATCTCTTAAGCAAAGTTTTTTTTCTTCTATATTTGAATTGTTATAAGAATAGTAACAGGAAAATATAGCACAAGCAAGAACCTGGCCATAGACTGTTTAAAGTTTAAATTGAATAATCACAGAGAGAAAATGTCTAAAGTTTAAAGTTGCCAATCACAGACAGAAATTAATGGCAGCTGATTATCTTGGAGTTTTAAGGTAGTCTGTCTACAATAGATTCTTGTTCTCTGTGCATGCCCACATTTTTTAATACTTTTTTTACCTTATAGTTACTTCATTGACATAATTTTGCATATTATTGGTTTATAAAACATTGATGGTTAATATGAGTAGCTGATTGCGAAGATGTACTGCATAGTTTGGAAGTTATGGTTGAATCTTTGCTGAATGCTTCCTTAGGTTGAAGTATTTTTATTGATTTTATCTTCTTACAAATCTGTTTTCCTTCTGACAATTTGCATGTTCATAGTCATTTTTTTCAGGACTAAATTTCTCAATCATAACAATTGTTTGAAAAATGCTGCTGCTGCTGTTGTTGAGCAGATATACAGAAATTGTACAACAATAATCATAATTATAAAATTAATAATATACACTCTAATAAAAATTACACTATGCTGTTGTTGCATTGAAAATGGTGACCGCTTTTTCTCATTTTTGGCCATACCTAAAATTTTCCAAGTTGCATGGGTAACACCAGGCTATGATGCTTAGTAAAGCATAAATGGTAAGCTAAGCTGGAATAGAATGACTGAACACAATTTGAAATTATCTCAGCTCTGTCAATAACGCTAATAGACACATAAATGTCATGATTCAAACTATTCTGATATGTTCCCCTAATCCCAGCTACTTTTTAAAATGTCTCTACTATTTAACACAAAGCAGTAATCTTCATTATCTCTCACTTGTCTCAGCTACATAACTCTGCTCAGTCAAAGATTACATGAAATATGTACACATCAAAATAAACTGCATGCTCTTATCTTTTCCATGGCACATTTCATGAAAGTACCTCTCCTCTTACAATACATACTAACATCAATACAAAGATGTGAATCCGAATCAAACACCATTCATTAGGGCTATCTTGTTCCAACTCTTTTGTATAGCAGCCTGTACATTTACTTGTAAAATCTGGGGAATGATGACTGCGAAATTTCTATATTGATAGTCAGGGCTGTGTTAAGTGCCCTACAAACCCCACATTTGCAAGTGGAGAGGAGATGCAAGTTCCCTAGGAGCTATAAGATCCTCTGGCCTCACAGATCTATAGTAATGAAAAAAAATTAATAAAATAATTATTAACCATTTGCGATTGGATGACGTATACATACACGCATGTAAACTTTTGCCAAAAGAAGAATGACATATATGTATGCATTTTCAGTCTTGCCAAAAAGAGTGATGTCATTTGTATATGTGTCTAGTAGAACTGCGCAATGAAAGGAATGTCATATGCAAGTAGTTAAGATTAGCTAGAAAATGATTATCATATTTGTATATAGATATCAACAACACATTTCTCTCAATCTCTCTCTATCTATCTATCTATATCTATATATATAAATACATAAATAATCCTTGCTAGGTTTGGGGGGGTGCAAATTTCAATTTGTCGATAGAGGAGCTTACAAGCTGCAGTTTGTGTATGGGGGCATGATGTTGCTAAGCACAGTACTGTCGATAGAGTATTTGTTGCATTGCCTTCTAAGTCTTTTTTCTATTCCTACACTGGTTGTCAGCCAGCTTGAAGGATTGAATTATTTCTTTCATTATTTATGATGCCGTTTTCAGTGTGGTTCTTTTATGCACTAAGGCACTTCAATTATTGGCTAATTGGGTAAACTGTGATTGTTTGCTTTTTAGTTAATTAAGGGGTTGAAATGAACACTGGTAGATTCTTGGACAGACACAGAATATACTATTTAAACTGATCTATATTATTATCTTGAAATTTTGTCCCTACAACACAGATTGAAGAAGTCTGATACTACCTATTCAAGTAGACAGTAACTATAGCAGTCTATGTGATTATTATAATTCTCCTAGTTAAAAGATGTCTGTCTGTAGGAACTGTACCCTTCTCTTTTCAGCATCATTTTCAAATCCCTGTCCTTGTTGTTAACTCTTCTTCTAAAAGTTTGCTGTATAGGGACAATATGCAACCTAAAGTTATTTTGTTAAAAACAAAAAAAGCAAATAAGACTTTTAGTGTTGTATATTCAAAACACCTCAGCTACTGTGTTCATATTAAGAATATTGAATTTAGGCCTTTGTATTCATGCAGTTCCTGTATTTATACCATGTTCCGTTATGATCAGCAGTTAGCATTTGTGTTCTGTCATGTCACAGGAAATTGGAGGTCTGTCTTGTGGTAAAGATAGTGAACACAAACAGTTCATGACTCCAGACTGTCACAGTGAGAGGGAAGATGGTTGGAGTGGGGGAGTCCTAACACAATCAAGAGAGGGACCAGGTGAGTTGGAGCTCTTTAATTCCTGCTACTTGTGTTCTTCATGAGCAGATTAGTGCCTTTTTTATTTTGGTAGTTAATTGTAGTTGCCAATTGATAATTTTTTTTAATGACGTTATTACTAAGTGTAAATGAATCAGAAAAAATATCAACCTTTAGATGGTTTCCCTATTGATTGATGTAGGTTTTTCCAAGAATAAAAAAAATGAATCAAATGAATAGAGGTAGATACTGGAGAAAAACATTTTTCAATGGATTTCAATATCTTTTATCAAATGAGAGCTTTTAAATTTAAGAGATACTTTCAGCTTTATCAACACAAAACAATTGATAATAAGTACATTATTAATATGATTTACACAAAAAAGATAGTAAGATTTTATAAAAAACAAAACAAAATATGACTGAATCAAAAATATCATTATGAAAAGAAAGAGGTTATTGATACAATTTAGCTATCTACTGCTAAAATGGGCCTCTAACTATCTTGCTTGAATAAGAAAACATGTCTACAATATGGAATAGGTTAAACAAAAACAGCAGTCAGTAGTTTCATAGCAAAATCTTGGACTGTGGAATTCTAATACTCAAATCTCAATCAGTGGCTTCATTTTTAAGCTGGTAATTTAGAAAAAAAATCCCAACATTTTACCTAATGATGAGACAAGTAATACAATACTGTATTTCTCTTTTATGTATTAAAATTCTTATCACTCAAATTATTCAGACCTACTCACAGGGTTTTTTCACGAAAGTTTATTGATTAGGTTGTTCTTTACATAAAAATAAGCATACACTCTCATATCAATAACAATAGGTTTTTTACAGATTGTTTATGTTAATTAAAATATGCATTTTTGTATGGTCCTTTGTCAATGAACAAGAACATTTTTAGAATTTTTATCTTTATTAGGAATTTTAGTTTTTATGATAATCGAATGTTACTTGATAAAAACTTCACATATACATATGGGGTTGGTTCCAAAAGTAATGCCTCCTATTTTTAAAGTTATTTTTTTTAAAGTTGAAGAACAAAAAAGACAGAAGTGGTACCATTAAACTGAATGACCTTTGCACTCCAGAATTTATTTTTCCACATAATCACCATCATTCTCAATGCACTTTTGCTAGTGATGAACAAGACTGTCTATTTTTTTTAATTCAGAGGGTGATTTGTCACTCATATTTCTGTTACCACACCAAAATCGATGAACCCATCTTCTAATTGTGCTGATATCAACTGAATCAGCTTTGTAAACATTCAACAGGAGCTGGTAATCAGTTCAATTTTTTCTGCATAGAGGAATTCAATGATGCATCTATGCTTCAGATTCATGTCCATGACAAGGGTTGCTTTCTTAGAGTATCACACCATCAATATCTGCAAGGGAGAGATGAAACTTTCAGGTGATGAATTCATAAGTTCAGTTATCATAACAATGCAATTTTCAATGCCTCCCCATCCATTCAGGCAAAATTCAAAAATAGGGAGCATTACTATTGGAATGGTCCTTGGTAAAACTGGGTATATAACTCATTTGTGCCCTTCATATTTAAATTGGTTTCTCTAAATAGATAAGAATAAATATCTGAGTGTTTATGGAAAGAATACTCTTTTTGATTCTTATTTCTGTAGAAAAGTTGATCTTTAATACCAATTAAAAGAACAATGAGAATTGCATCAAAATTAATTTCTATCTTATCATAATTGGCACCAAATATCATCAGACAATTTTTGAACAATTGCTTCTTTGTCAATTCCATTTTCATTCTGAGGCATAAAAGGTTGATAACATTTGTACTGACTAAGTGTATTGAAATATAACTGATAGTTTATTTGTTCATTTTTTAATAAGTAGTAAATCTTTATATTCTTAACTGTAATATAAATTTTAACTATTATTGACAAAGTAATGATTTTTTTCTTTATTCATTAATTTTTGTGTGTTTTCAAAATGGAAGATATTTTGTGGGATTGCCTGGGAATTGTTTGCATTTGCTGTTTACAGAATAGAAAATAATGGGTTTACTAATTTTGACACGATCAACATTTTTGTTTTTTATCTGGAGTCTTTGAAACTGTAATAGGATATTTTTTGATGATAAGAAGAAACAACATTATCAAGTATTTCTTTCTTTATGTGGCTTAACTGTATTTTTATGATAATTTATCGGCTGGGACTATTTTTCATTTTTTTTGAAGATTTTTGTTTCAATACTAAACATTTTTTGTCAGGTAGTCAAGTTTAATGCTTGATAGCTAATACTATTTAGGTCATTCATGTTTGGTCCTTTGCTAATTATTATATAAAAAGCATTTCATTTACAGTCTGTATTTTTTAGGTAAGGCTTGATTGCAAGCACTATCTAGATCATTCATGTTTGTTCCTAGGCTTATTAATTGTTCTAATGGAATAAACAAACACCTCTCAAATACTAGCAATGGTTTGGTAGTCGCAGGTACAAAGTATATTGGTATTCGTAGGTACAAAGTATAGACAAGAAAAGATTTACACACACACACAGGGAGGACAGTAAAAGATAGAAGGCAAGGACCGCCACATGTGAGTAGATGGAATCTCCCTCTGTACTTACCTACAGATATATATATTGGAGAATAATCTTGTACCCTTCGTAAATAAACCACATCTGTTACCCCAAGCCTAGTCATGTGATTTTTTAGTTTATATTTGAAATCATGACATAAATTTATTATATACAAAACATTTCATTTAAAGTCGGAATTTTTTAAGATAATGTTTGATAGCTAGCACTATTTAGATCATTCATGTTTGTTATTAAATGCAAAGAAATTTCATTTACAGTCAGAAATTTTTAAGGTAAGGTTTGATAGCTAGTACTCTCTATAGATCATTCATGCTTGTTCCTATGCCTATTATTATCTATAAAACATTTCATTTATGGTCTGAAATTTTAGAATAACATTATTTAGATCATTTAAGTTTTGTTCTCATATACATTATTACATAAACATTTAATTATTTGTCTAAATTTTTTAGATTAGGTTTGATTATTAGAATTATTTAGATTATTCCAATATTTCTCCTTATTTCAGTTATTACAAACACAATATTTCTTTATTTGAATGAATTTCTCAAATAGATAATTAGATAATTAAGAGTACTGGTCTCACACACACAAATATATATATATATATATATATTGTTTGTTTAACTTTTGAAGATGTTTTACAATTAATATCATTTAGATTATTCAGATTATTTAGTTCATGTTTATAATTTTGTACACAACATTTCTTTACCAAAATAATTTATTCTAATAACCAAGTTAATGAAAAAAAACATATTTTCAGGGTAAAAAAGGGGTTCCTAGTTTAAAATTGATTTGTAAGAAAAAATATTAGAATAAAAATAGAGAATAATCTATCCAAATTGTAATTATCAAAGTTTGATATAGTATTATCAACCAACCAACCGCGGTACTGAAAAAATGTATTAAAATTAAAAATACAATTCACCCAATTTGAGAATACTAAAGTTTGATGTGCCATTAAACTAACCAACCAACCAACTAACCAACCAACCAATTGATAGACTGAAAAAAGATCAAAATAAAAAAATCCACCCAAACTGTGAATATCTAACCCTAACCCATGCCATTAAACATAAAACCAATCAACTGACTGACTGACCAACCAACCAGTTTTTCATAAACTTTCTGGTATTCTCAAGTTAACTTTTGGTAAATGACTTTTCAATCACTAAAATCAGACAATGTAAGACCAAACAATGTCACTGTACCAATCAATGATGCATGTCTGAAACAAATGATAAAGGAAATGAAAAAGAATCTGAGTAACTCTACGTTTGTGCTACTCGGAAATATTAATGTCATGTGTATTATTAAAAGCTAAGTCCATAATCCTGTTTTATTTTTAGAAAAAAAGTCATTCGTTTCATTCCACTCTGTCTTGAAATAACTGAGGACAATGGAAGCAGAATGGATCCAACAGTTTAGGTTTCATATATATATATGAGTAACCAACGGCAGAACTAGTTTGGTTTTACCTTCTGCTTACGGTCAAGTTGTGTTGGACTCACCGGTTCCCGTCAGATCACTGAAGTTAAGCAACATTGAGCCTGGTCAGTACTTATATGGGTGACCATTTATGAATACCAGGTATCGTATATTGCGCTGGGAAGTGGAAATACCCAGGTTAGTGTCTGGGTGCGCGGATAAAACCATGGGTAGATGCAACCTTAGTCTTTGATAAGACAGGCGTCTAGGAGAAGGAAAAATCTGAAGTAAAAACCTGAGATCTGTCGTTCATGTAGTCCGTGGCAAACACTTGCACCGACTGTGTGTAATCAGCAGTTCCAAGAAGTGTGGATGGTGCTACACAAGCC
>JAYKTE010350737.1:0-10961 GCA_036873565.1 Xipholeptos notoides | reverse complement strand
TCATTTTTGAGAAACGTTCTATATTTGTCTACACGTATTTTGTTTAATAACAGAATGTGCGCTATTTAATCATAAAGGGTGGAGATAATGTGGGGATTCATACCTTTCCCGGGGGTATTAGTCCAAATGTTAACGTAAACGGAACATACTACTGTCTATTATTATTATTATTATCAAGAAGAAGAAGAAGTTCTCACACGCCGCTTTCTTCCTCCGGTGGAGGGAGAAGTGAGCAGCAGCGTGTGATAACTCTTCTTATGAGCACTTCTTGCATAACGGTTAGTGGCCTGGAGTCATAGTGACAACACTGACTGAACCAGAGTTAGCCACTATCAACTCTCATCGTAAGACTTTAACAAGCTCCGCCGCCGCTCCGCTCTCCACCACTCCCGGGCTCCGCCGCTCGATCCCATTAAGACTGTATTGTGGTTGTGCCGCAGCCACATGACACACAACTTGAACTTGCACTGCCGCAAGTGCCGCACTCCGCAGCTCTGCAGTGAGTGCACAGTGCACTGCACTGGCAGTGCCGTGGCCGTGGTCGCACACCGGTTGCTTCTCTTTAGGTTCCTACCCTACTGCACCCTTACCCACCCACCGTGTACCACCCAGTCCTCACAACTGCTATTAGTCCTGACTCTGCCAACACCTTGTGGTGGTGGGTGTGTGCTCTGCTCTGCTGTGGCTGTGCTCCTTCTCTTCCTGGGGTGACAATAAGTCTCTTCTGGCATATCAGCACCAACCAACCACCACCAGCATCTAAGCTTTGATTGCTTTGCATCTTTTACAGTCAGCGAGTCCAGCCAGCGACTGCAACCTTCGAGCACGTACTTCTTCTTCTTCCCCAACTCCTTTTCCATTTTTTCTTCTTGGTTTTAATTACCATGGTCGAATAATAATACTTTTCTGATTATATCAGCTAACAAGAAGCTGTCTTCGGGAATTCACTGGAGTGGTGGGATGTAGTGGTGGTGGTGGTGTGTGGTGTGGGTGGTCTGGTAGGGTCTTTATTTTTCCATTGATGCCACTATTCCATGCACATGCAGTCAGTCTTCCTTCCAAGTCTTTTTGGGTTCTTTATGCTCCGATGATATTTGGTGGTGGTGGTGGTATTATTTATTTATTCATTTGTATATTTTAAAAAGTTTTAACTAGCGTATTTGACGAACATATCGGAAAGTACCAAACAATTCGATGGTTAGACAAAAAACGATTAAAAAAAAATCAACGGTGCTGGCTGGGCTGGACTGACTGGCTGGCTGGATCCTATGGAAAAATAATTTCTGGTATTGCATCGAAATTGTATATTAAGCTAGTGGTTACGTAATTGTAAATAGGACAAGAAAAAGAAACATTTTTAGCTTGATTACAAATTTACTTTGCCCTTGATTTCTGAAAAAATTGCAGTTTATTGTTCTTAAATATTGCCGATAGAGAGTTAACGCTACTGTAAACCCACAATGTTTTTCGGGATTTGAAACAATAGACCCTTTTCTTTCATGTTATGTTAATAACTATCGTTATTATTATCATCATCATCGCTATAAGCTCAGTTTCTACGACCTTAAGTTGAATTTGGTGGTAAAATATAGTTTTCTGTCCGAAATATGCCCCCTAGTTAGGTCTTCACGTCTTTGATTCAATCTAAAATGCTAAAAAGTGCTTTCTACTACATCCGTGTAAATGTATAAGGCCATGTCCTAGAATATTCTTTAGATTTTCAAACGAAAGACAATAAAAAATGTACTATTTATTCAAAATCTTTTAAAGTGTTTTTTATTATACTTGATTGATAAATATTTTATGGCTATTTCTAGAAAATGTTATAATTCTATAATCTTATACATCTTGTTTAGTTTAAGTTTTAGGTTTATCTGTGTCTATGTTGTTTCTGTTATTAGTAGCAAGATCTTTGATTGTCTCTTAATATTATTTTATTACATTTCAAGTAATTCCAACTTATGCAGAGTGCTTTAATCAGGACTTTAACGATTCAAACAATGAAAAAAGGGTAATGAATGACACATCAATGTATTCAAAAACTATCATTCTGGTCAAAACCCGTTACTGCCTTAATACTGCGTATATGGATGAGATACGGGATCATTATTTGCGAATATGATACATAAACGTATGCCGTGGAAAATAATGGGCCTGATTGGTGAGCAAGGAAATTTGTGGATAAAGATGGTAATCGATGCTTAGGTATGTAGCCAACAAATAACGAAGAAAAAACAACTCAATTAATCTCTCTTTTAGTGCAATTATTATTAGCGTTTTATTGTTGTGAGATCTTACACCACCCAGTGGTTTTTACTGGAGTCAGGGTGACAACAAGTCTCCACCAAGCTCAGCGCCATTTTAGTCAAGACTGTATGGTGCAACATAGTCTTTCACCCCTCTGCGCCCACTTCACACGCCCGCCATTAACAGGGCCTTCCCACTCTGCCAACGCCCGGCGATTATTCCTAAAGGCAGGACAATAAGTCTCCTTTCTGGATACCCTGCAGTCTGCGCCGTGACTGCAATCCCCCCTCCTCCTTAAAATGAACTTAGGAAAATTCTAATAGATAATACGAAGATAATAGAAATAGAACCTAATAAACCAAAATTAGAAACATTAGAAACACTACAATTGAAAATGTCGTGGCATATAGTACATAAATATTAGATTGTTTTGTGCTTGATTAGATAACTATTTACTGGACGAATATATCAGCAATGCTACTAAAGTATAATATATCAGTAAATGTTGTGAATGATTTGACGGGTATAATACTAGACTTGTATCACAAGGTTTGGGTGAACCAAAGTATCGATAAAAACACATGTAGCAGTAGTATAACAGCAGGTAGAACCACCAAGAAAATACTTATTCTTCTACCTAGACTTGTATTTATAAAGGGGGAAGAGTTCATTCTAGGTAAGTCCAGCATAACAGTAAAATAACCAGCTTTTTGTTCCAATATCTTATCAGAATCATGCAATTGCAACAACTTCGGTACCAACTTGAAACTAGGGAAACTATCGTACTTTAGCTATTATTCGTTGGTTTTTAATTGTGTCTTAGCTTTAGTTTTGTTTTGTTGCTTTTTTTCTCTCCATATTTCGTCGTAGACATTCTACTGGGACTTAGAGACTTGAAAGTCAAACCGAATATTTGCTAGAATATCAGCATTACATTCTTATTCTATGACCAGCATTAATTGGCATCGTTAGTCGGCTTTCTTAACATAAATTGGCATGCAGTGCAGTCAGTACAACTACCGCTTAAAAAGAATTTACCGGAATTTTCTTTTTCTCATTGCATCTGTGTTTTTTAACTTTAGATTCTAACTACCAGCAGCCCAGCTCGGCTTTGACTGCGCAACCTATCTAGGTCCATCAGGGGAATTTAAAGTTGTTAGTGGGTGGAAATCTTTTAATTGCCGAGGAAATATTTACATGTTTTTACATTGAATAAGTGTTAAAAATATTTACAGGTTGAATTTATCGCATTTTTTTAATTTGCTTAAGCGTGTGATATTTTGCCTTGGCATCTTAAGATAATGATTTTTGGTGTTCAATGGTTTAAATACATAGAATATCTAAATTGTGTGAAATTAATTCTATTTAGGTTAGGTTTATCTGATTTAATGTAGTGTATTGTATTGTAGTGTGCTTCTAATTTTTGTTTATTGGGTTTTATTTCTATTATATTCGTAATTTTCCCAAGTTCATTTTTATTAAAATAACCCCCGACATTGAAAACTAGATGAAAAAAGTGGATTCTAAACATCTTAAATACCATAAAAACTATTTTAAATGTGATATTTGTTCAAAGCAGACCCGAATACCCCATAAAATCAACAGAACATTAGAAAGAAAGGTGAGTT
Source organism: Xipholeptos notoides (assembly GCA_036873565.1). NCBI lineage: Eukaryota > Metazoa > Mollusca > Cephalopoda > Idiosepiidae > Xipholeptos > Xipholeptos notoides. The sequence goes on along the minus strand of JAYKTE010350737.1, from coordinate 7,086 downwards.
TTTATTTGCTCACAAAACACATTCACCTAATGAAATAAAATGACTATTTTTTTTACGAAACGAAGAGTTTAAAAGACCAGGGTGAGGGTAGAAAATAGGAGACTTATGGTCGAAGAGAAGTATTTTAAAATAAATGAATGAATAATGATGTTGATTATTCCGAATTTCCTTTTGTTTCGAGCTGGAAGGAGGATGAGGAGGATTCTTCGTGTTTTTTTTTTTTTTTAATTGTCGTCTTTGAATCAACGATAAAAATAAGTTCGTTGATAATTTGAAGGTAATAATGTCAATCTAAAAGTAAAATAAAATCATTATTAAAAAATCAAACACCCCCGCCCCATAAAAAAAAAAAAATCCTTCATCTAGGAATAATCTTGGTTGGCAGCCAGCCAGCATGTTTGAAACAAAGTTGTAAATAAATACTCATAATTTCACGTGTTTACTCTACTCTAACACCCTTTCCTTATAAACGTTTAAGTCATAGACAGACAGACAGACTAATCTGTTAAATAATGAAAAAAGATGTGAAGTAGGGTGTCGTCATGCCCATGGTGTGGGGTGCTCAGTGATGTAACTACACCGCCATCATCAACATAATCATCATCGTCGTCATCATTTTGCGGACTATTATTGTTTAGTTTAATGAAGCTATATATGAAAAACCAGAAAAATCACGTGTATATCAGCTGATGATCATTTAACTAAAACCATGGGTCGGGTTGGCTCTTGTCAGAGCTTGAGCTTCTTGACAGCAACGAAAGTCTTCCATTGGACGGACGGCCGCCTAGTCAAAATAGCGAAAGAGGGATAAAACTAACTATCCCTCTCTCGACCCGGCAATGTTAGTCTTTCTGTGGTCGGTTTAAGCCACTAAATTTTAGTAGCAGTTTCTGATAACAATAACAACAATGGCTTGTTTGTTTCTTCTTGTTTATTTGCAATTTTTGTGCGCCAATGATTTTTTTTTCGATCTCTTTTTCGGATTATTCTGTCTTGGTCCGTCTGCATCATCAGGGTGGGAGAACAAGATGCACATGTGGGCGTGGGCGATATTATATATGCTTTCTTTCTTCCTTCCTGATGGGAGCATCTGGATGCAGCAATGGTGGTGGAGACAGCGAATAAATCGTGTTACTCTCCGCATTGATCACGTGATAGAATCGTGAAAGCATTTTAAACGTCTTGAATCACGTGGCTTGTTGGTGGACAACAACTGACATCACATCCGTGAAAGGAAAGAGGCACAGACTGACATAAATGCAAATAGTATTAAATATCATCATTCATTGCCTTCCCTGCTTGCTCTCTTTCTTTCTCTCATCATATTTGGGATTTTAAGAAAGAAAGCGAAACTTAATTAAATAAACAAAAATGGATGATGATGATGAATTTTTTAAAAAATTGATTCTTTTTTGATAAATAACCGCCCCCAAGAACAAAAGAAAAATATTAGTAATTTTTTTTTAGAGGAATGTTTAATAAAAACAAAAAACTTAGGTATCGATTAAATGAGCTTTTTTCATTTACCGGTACAATTAATTAGTAATAGTACTTGAAAATTAATTGTGTATTTTTTTTGTTTCTCTAGGCCCGAGAACAACAGCTGGCTGAGTGTAAAAGCACCAAAACTGGCATAAAAACAGCCTTTTGGCAATCTGGTTTAGAATAGTTACATCAATTGTTGTTACTACTACTAATACCACTGATGCTGATGAAGCCAAAAATAATAACAGCAATAACTATAAACCACAACATTGGACGGTACGGACGTTTGTGACCCCCCACCAAAAAAAAAAAAATGTGAGAAAATGGATTAAGAAGAATATTGGATTATTAGAAAAAAAATATTCCTTTATAAAAAAAATTTAGGAGGCTTTTCAAAATTGTAATTCATTTTATTTCATAAGAGCGTGTGGTGTGTGTGGTGGTGGTGTTGGTGTGGCGATAGGCGACACTGGTGGCGCCGATGATTATGGTGTCTTTTTTACGCGCATTCATTGTTTGTAGTTACTTATTTTGACAAAAAAAATTAAATCTAATATTTAAACTTGAATTATTTTAATTACAAAAGTGGTAAATGTCTATAAAATTTGCAACACAAAAATGAGAGAAAAAAAAAAAAAAAAAAATCACAAAATAATCCACCTAAAGGCTAAATTGTTCCTAATTTAAAAAAAATAAAAATACAACAGACAGCACTAATTTTTTCGCGTTTTGATTATCTTTACATAAATTCATGCGCAGACGTTATGTTTGTGAGGCATTATGGTAGCTTAGCTTCTTTAAAGGCAGCCAAATGACATAATCGCAAAAAAATGAATTAACAGAAATTTTGTGATGGATTTAAATATCATATTCGAATTTAGCACACCCTAAAGTACCTAATAATCAAATTAGAGTGCTCGGTGTTCCGTTGAAAATTTTCAAGATAAATACCAAAAAATTGATAAATAAAATCAGTTAAAAAAAGCAAATTATTTTTGCATTTTATTCATATTTTCAAGTTTAGAGGGGTTAAAAATGTAGTACCTAAAATGAATATAAAGATTTCAGTTCAATTTTTGGTTAAGTTTAATAAACCTTTAATATTTACAATGAATTCTACAAAATAAATGAGCTGCCAAGAGTAAGGCAGTGGCAAGCCAGGCAGAGATTGCGAAAACAATAAGACTGATCCAAGCCAAATGGGTGAGGAGAGATCTTCCTGCTCAACAACTGGAAGTATTATATATATTTTAGGAGTATTATTGAGATGAGGCTTTTTATAATTCAGCAATCTTTTATTAGCGGACAACAACTATGGATGGCAGTGATTGCTGAGGAGGCGGTTTCAAGACTCAAAATTTCTATCCGAGGTCGCGGTTAACCACCTGACGAAGGTCAGAGGGATAGTTGGCCGAAACGAGAATATTATTATTGAAAACATATTTTTCTTTGTTGGTTGTATCGTTATCGTGGAAAAACAGCATTGGCTTCAACATTAACACCAACGCACCACATCACTAGACATGAATGGACGATGAAGTAACGGGCCATGTACAGCTTGCGGCGACAAAATGAGCAAGGGAGACACGTCACTTTTATGTACCCCAAGGCGTGTGAGAAATTACTTCAGGTGCAACCCTCACATATTTTGCGCAAAAAAACAGTGAATGTGGCAGAAGAGAAGGTTGTCATTAACCTGAGGTTTTAGGGGTTCCCCGATGATTGTGGCCCACCGGCTCTCTGCCAACTTCCAGAAATATATATATATACTATTACTACTACTATTTTTTATTACATCTATGTTTGTGCTTTGTTCGTTAATATAAATCATTTTATCGATGTGTTCTTGTTACGTATCTTGTATTGACCACTACCACACTACTTATTAGTAGCCAATAGGATGAAGAAAATAAACATTTTAATTAGTGTTATTTATTTTTTTTAGATAAGAGTTGATTATTAGTATTTACTGTGTTTTGAAATCGTTGACTAACAATTATAGGTTACAGGTAATTGGTTTAGTTGAAATATTTTCCAACGGAAGGTGTATTATTTAGAATATTGATACTATTATCCTTATCTTTGTTGTTACAGATACAACGTTTCTTTATCGGACTGATAGTTCAGATGAGGCTTGATCATAAGTATTTACTATGTTTTAAGATAGTTGTTCCACATTTGGAGATTAGAGATTGGAGAAACAAATTAAGAAAATAAAGTGATTATTTTTGTTCAAAGAATAAATGCCACCATATTTACTGTTTGAAGTCCTTATGAAATAATATTTTATCATTAAAATAGCTAAGGACTTTTTGAAAAAAACCCTGTTTATCTACTTTGTTTCACGGTATGTAAAACTTTTTAGGTCATTTAATACCGAAAGCAATCATTTTTGATAAACGTTCTTTTTATCCACACGTAGTTATTTTAAATAACACAATGTGCACAATTAAATCCCTGACTGGAAAAAAATTGGAGATTCATGACTTTCCTAAGGGTATCAGCCTAAATGTGAAGTAAACGGAACAAGTGGGATTCGAACTTGCGTTGGAAAAACAATTGAAGTACCTTTATTTATTAATCTCTGAATATATGTATCATTTGATTTGTTTTTTAAAGTAATTTTGTTTATGTAGTTCTGTGAAAACTCAAATGTAACTAATACACATGTGCTCTGTTTTCTTTTTGTTTTTCTTTTTACTCTTTTGTTAGCCAATTTTCTATTCTGAGATCAGAGCCATTAAGAGTTGGTCGCTTATGACCTTCTTCGAGGTAGACTGCTATTCAGGTTCTTTGCACGAACTTTGAGTCAAAGTGTGGCTTCGAAACTAGTTCATTTTATGGAAGACAAGGCAGCCATCTTGAAGAATTTTAGAGCCTAAACAAATCATGTCAAAATAAATGTTCGCTTACTCATAAGTGTGTGTACGTGTGGAGTTAAATGTGATGATGAAAATTCGTTTCTTGTTGTTTAGTCATGTCTGCAAAGCTCATTGAATTTGATTACCAGAGACATAAGCAGTTGTATATGAGGAGTCAAACAGTGGGAGACTGTCGGCCCTCGGCATTTTGCTTGTTTGGCGCAGTAAGGTTGATATATTCGCTCTGTTGAGGTTATTTCTATTACAACCGCTGAAAGAAGATTCTAGAATTTTTTAAAGATTGTAGATCTTGATAAATATTACCGGCATTCCTCATAAAAATTCGAGCGTTTTTTTCCCTAATGAAAAACAATTGTTCCCAGCATTAAATGACAGAAAAGATTGATACACCGTAAGTTTCCCCACAAAAAACAACATTCATAAAGTGCATATCTTTTGTTTTACTTTAGACAAATCTTTGTATGGGTGCATGTGTGTGTGTGAGAGAGAGAGAGAGAGAGGGAGAGATAAAGAGAAAGATGAAGAGAAAGAGAAAGAGATAGGGGGAGAGAGGGGGAGGGAGAGAGTAAATAGTTTCTGATTTTTTCCTAGTAATAGTGTTTGAGTTCTTTTATGATCAGCTAAACAACTGGTTCTATAAGGTGACTGACTAAAAGGTCTATATCACTATAGATCTTTTATTCCGTGACTTCTTTTATTCTGTGATTTAGAGTAAGAGAGAAAAAGAGGTATTTCAATGTCAATAATCTCCTGTACGCAATACTATTGTCCCCAAGTGCAGATGTTGCACATCTGTGAGAATTAAATAATAACAACAATAAAATCTACATCGATGGCAGTGAATATTATTGCAGTAAATGTGAAGTGCATTTGGTCAGATTTTGGGACAGCCCTAGACAAAAGTTCTGTACCCAATTTGTGAATTAAGATTGTATAAAATAGTTCATTTGCTACTTTCAGTGCCTATCTAGTATCCATCATATTATTTTCAATATAGGATTTAAAAAAAACTGTAAGCTATATGAATAGTAATAGACCTTATTACTCTTTGATAATTATTTCCAATGTCCTAATGGTATCCATTATAATATTTTCAATATAGGATTAAAAAGACAATGTAATAAGATATATGAAGAGTAATAGACCTACTATTTTATGTTTATTATTTCCATTGCCTTTGTGGTACACATTAAAGACCCTTGAATAGACGTGCAAGTAAAGAAAGTTGTAAGAAGAGTTATGAATAAAAAATGGACCTATAAATTATTTTTTATTCTTTTTAGCACCTTTTCGGTATCCATTACAATACATAGAATATGGATTTACAAAAGTTGAATGCCGGGGTTTAAACTAATTTGGTTTGTTTCACTAATAGAAATTCTGTCCGTGTTTTTTAATCAATCACTATTTCTAGGAACTTCTAGAATCAATAATGGAAAGCAATCGATTTTAGAAATTGATTAAAAAACGTTTTTTTTTTTAAATCTTTAATAGAAATAAGATATATTTTTTATTTGTTCTTTTTTTATATTTATGGCGATGCATTTTTCTTCCATTATTAAATTCTTTTCTCTACAGTAGTTTTATTGTTGTGTCCTAGTGTTTTTCTTTAATCTTTTTAAAATTCTGTCACTCTTTCCCTTAAGTCTACTTTTTTAAGAACTTATTTTAATTTTTTTACTTTGTTTCTTTTTATGTGAACTTTATTTCTTTCATGGCTGGTTTTTATTATATTTATTTTTACCATCATTCCAGATTGAGTTATTGGCGAAAAAAACTAAACAAAACAAAACTACAAAGACATCTACAACAAATGAATTCACCTGTACAAAACATACGACCAGAAAATAAATAAAAGTTTTTAAATATCTTCTAAAAATAAGGAAAAAAATGAATTAATTCAATTCAATTTTTTCAACGTAAAACCAACTTTTTTTTAGCCATGGACGTATTTCACTTTTTTTTCTTGTAAGACACTTTGATATAGCTATTGGACATAAGAAAAGTTTTCTATTTTACACTATTATGAATTTTAATTTCAGGCTATTTAATTATCAAATAAATTGTATAGAATTAAGCTTTATTTTGAAATGAAAAAACAAAAAAAAAAACAAATAAAGTATTTAATAATAATGATTATAAAAAATGTTATAATGAATAAATAATAATAATTAACAATAATATTTTTTTGTTTTGCTTGAACTCTCAGAAATGGTTTATGTAAACCCAGGTTGGAAATCACTGCTGTAAGAGAACAATGAATAGCAAAAGTTATAAGACCAAAAGGCTTTTAGAATGAAACACAAAATGACGAGGGACAGTAGATATGCAGTCGGATTTTGGAATCGTAATAAGTTAGTTCGAATCATAGTTGTTCCGTTTACGTTAACATTTGGACTAATACTACCGAATTTCAACATTCCCATCTGCTATCGATTAAATGGTGGATATTTTGTTCTTAAAAAGCTATGTGAAGACAAAAGAACGTTTATCAATAATGATTGTTCTCGACATTTAAATGGCATAAAAGGGTTGATATGCTGTAAAACAAAATAAGCAAACCACAAAATGACTAACATAATGCCACTTTTGAGATATGTTCAAGACAATTTAGAAAATGACTCGCTAGGTTCTGATAATTAGGATGGAGAGAGAGAGAGAGAGAGAGAGAGAGAGAGAGAGAGAGAGAGAGAGAGAGAGAGAGAGAGAGAGAGAGAGA
>JAYKTE010350626.1:0-10961 GCA_036873565.1 Xipholeptos notoides | reverse complement strand
ATAGATAGTGACGGAGGATAGAGAGAGAGAGAGAAAGAGAGAAACAATTTTTGCAATCGCAGATCAAATTTTGATAAGTCCGGTTCTCTTTGCATGTCTCTCGTCTTAGATACTTTCTCTAATGGAATTATTTTAAGCATTAGTTTTAAGAACTTTTGCAGAACTTGGCAGTTTATTTTGCATAATGGCGTATATAAGGATAACGATAATAATAATAATGACAATAATAATAATAATAATAATAATAATGATGATGATGATGATGATAATAATGATTATAATAAAGATAATAAAAATGAACATCCACAAGGGACCTCAACCAAAAGACGATATAGACAGATTATAAATAAAAAGAAAGGAAGGGGAGAACTGGGCTCCTAAATATCGAAGAAACAGAAACAACTAGACAAGTACATAAATAATACGGATATGACAATCACAACTTCAAGGACGAACCGGCAAGAAGTTGAAGAGATGCAAACGAAATATAAGGAAAACAGAAAACAAAGATGGGAAAATAAACTACTCCATGGAAATTTCATAAAACAAACTAAAAGCATAGCACATGTAAACACCTGGACATGGCTCAGTAAAAGAAAACCCCAAGAGAAACTGAATCCCAACTAACTTCTGCACAAAATGGAGTCCTCCGCACCACCTATATAAAAGAAAAGATTGACAGAAACCAAGAAAATAGTAAATGCAGACTGTGCAGACAAGAGGAGACAGTCATACATATCATTAATGCACCCAACTTCCCCAAATGAATATAAAAACTGACATAGCTGAATAGAGAGAATCATGTACTGGGACCTATGTAAAATCTGAAGCTCGAACTCACAAACAAATGGTGCATGCACAAACCTGAGACTGTTAAAACTGACAAACTTATCCAATCAAGAAGACTGGACCTGATTATCATTAACAAAAAAGAAAAAAATATGCCAAATAGTGGACTTCGCTGTACCGGTTGATCCCGGAGTGAAAATGAAAGAAACGGAAAAGATTAGCAAATACAGAGAGCTGGCCAAGGAACAAAAGAAGATCTGGAACATGAAGACTGTGGAGGAATCCCTAAAGAACTGGATGGAAGAATGAATGACATCGCCATCAATGGAAAAATAAACACTCTACAGACCACAGCAATCATGACGACAGCTGATATAACCGGGGAGGTATTGGACCAAGGAAACTAAAATCAAAGAGAAAAAGAGGAGGAAAAAGGGAGACACGAATAGAAAAAATGTACATGTTGGAGGAAGGGGAACTTACGGTCGCTGCAAGTTGTACAAAGATGTTGAATTGCTAGAGGAGACTAATTGTCGCTCTGCCTTTAGAAAGCAATGCCAGGCGTTAGCGGACTAAGGATTTTGCTAATGGCGGTTATGAGTACTGAAAGCAGTATGATAAACACCAGATGAGATGTGGCATAATACAGTTTTTGCTTTGAATGGAATGAGATTTGCTGAAACTTATGTGGAGACTTCTTGTTGGTCTGACGTCAGTGAAAACCACTGGTCTCTAACAGCGTGTAGGCGCTGACAGTGTTTGGGGTGATAACTCTTAATTATAATCTTTGTACAAATTGGCCAGAGTGAAAACGAAAGAAACGTAAAAGATCAGTAAATATTTGGAGCTGGTTAGGAAAATGAGAAAATTACGGAAAATGTGAACCAATTCCTTACGAATAACCCCAAATGACTTTAGAAGGACGCTTTATGAAATCACCATTAGAGAAAAAATTGGCATCTTACAGACCATTGTAGACATACGGATAGCTACATTCTCAGATAAACACAGGGGCCTGAATTTGAAACGAAACAGTGGGATATAGAAAGAGAGATAGGGAGTGGGGTAGAATACAGGTGAAAAATTTATAATTATACACACTTTAGATATATATTGAATGTCTGAATGTAGGTTAAAAAACCGAGGAAGGGAAGACGCCATAGAGTCTCTGACTGAAATGAGGTTAACAGAGCTGTCATTTACTCGTCAAGAAGCGCCCTAAGGCACTTTCAGCTAGGATTCTCCTTAACCACTAGTGTAAAGACCACAAGTGTAAAGACTCGCCTGAGAACCCGAAAAGATGTGACAATATTCAGTTGTTAATTAGAAGGGAACATAATTTGTTGGAGTCTAAGTGGAGACTAAATATCTCTTTGGTATTAAAAAATGGCTCTGGTCACACTGTTGTGTGAAATATCTGATGGCAAGTTATAATACTACTAATATTGCTACTACTACTACTACTACTACTACTACTGCTACTATTACTACTACTAATAATAATCTGCATTCAGGAATCACTACCGGCCGTTGGCCAAGTGGGAAAACTATGTTAATGGCAGGTGTGCAAAGTGGACCCAAAGGGGTTAAAACCCAAGGAGATGTTGCACTATACAGTCTTTGACCAGAATGGCGCAGAGCTTACTGGGGCTCAAAGGGGACTTGTTACTCTGACTATAGTAAAAACAATTATTTACTGGGTGCGGAAGCGAGTGATGATTGGTGTGTGATCTCCCTTAATAATAATAAAAAAAGTGATAATAATAATAATGAGATTTATTGTCACTCTGTTATCGGAAGGCACCCTCTGGTGTTGGCGGAATCCAGATTCTGCTGATACTGCGAGTGAAAGATGGATATAATAGGGGGAAAATCCGAATTCATATAACAATAATAATGCAAGATTTCCTGAAGCGACTTATTGTCACTTTACCTTCAGGGAGCACCACCGCGTGTTAATGGACACAGGATTCTGCAATGGTGAATGTGAAGCCTAGAAGCAGCCGGTGAAAACATGAGATGACCCGGCATCATTCGGTGTTTGATTAAAATGAAGCAGAACCCGCTAAAGCTGATGAGGAGACTTGGTATCACTCTGATTCCACTGAAAGCCACTAGTCATTGACAATGTGACTGGTTTGATAGCTTATCATAATATTTATAATATCATAAAAATCTTTTATCTTCCCTTTTTTTCTTTTTTCATAAAAAAATTACCACCATAATAAGATGAAAAAAGCAGAAATGTAAAGGCCCAAAGAGATATAGTACCCTACAGTCTTTGACTTCAATGGAGCGGAATGTACTGGAGATCAAAAGTAGATTCATTGTCACTCTGACTCCCTAAAAAGCTAATTTCAGTCATTTTTTTATTCTGGATTTTGTTTATTCATCTTTTCCCCCATTCTTCTTTATTTTTATTCTTTTTTCATTAATTCTGTTTTTCTTTCATCTTTTTTTAAAACTTTTATTGTCATTTTTCTTTTTTTCTTCGTCATTGATTTTTTGATTTTCATTCTTACATTCCCTTTTCATTCTTTGATTAATCATTATTTCTTTCTTTTTCTTTCTTTGTTTCATTCTACACTATTTATCTATTTAGAAATATTTTTCTTTATTATAAACACTACACTTAAAAAAAAAATACGAGCTATTTTCTGTTCGGTAAAGTTCAAATCATTATATTTTGTATTTAAAAAAAAACTATTATTATAATTATGGGATCTCACACCAATAACCAGGCACTTGCACACCCAGTAACCAGTGGATTTTACTGTAATCAGAGCGACAACCAATCTCCTCTTGGCTCCAGCAGGGTCTGCGCCATTCCAGTCAATATCTACTCGAGCTTTCACCATTTTGCACCCACTTCTCACATTGGCCATTAACAGAGTATTGGCACTTTGCCAACAGTTGGTGGGTATTATTATTATTATTAAATATGTAATATATTATTATTATTATCATTAAAATAATAATAGTAATAATAGTTATGATGATGATGATGATGATGATGATGATGATGATGATGATGATGATGATGATGATGAAGATAATAATAATAATAATAATATTAAGTGCAAGAGGTGACTTATTGTCATCTTGCCTTCAGGAGTCACCGTCTCATAGTAATAATACTATAAATTATTATTATTATAGATATGGTTAATATTAATGTAACAGAACGAAGGTCGAAATATCTAGAGACAAGACTAAATCTGAAGAGTCTGAAACGGGAAGTCAAGCTCTAAGGTAATGCATGCATAAATTTTTACTTGAAAAGAAAAATGAAGGAATGACTTGTTCAAAGTCATAAAATATTCCGCATAGTAAAGTAGTATTGAAATCTAAAATTCAGTCAGAAGGGGTGGTGGTGAAAATAAAAATCTATTGTAGATCGTGACACAAAGAATGGGTAAAAAGAATTTGTTTAGTATTTTATAGAAACAATTGATACGGAGAAAAAATAAAGGAAGATCGAAGAAACATTCATACATCGTGATACAAGATTATGTCGATAGGTATTACCATAACTTTTTTCAGAACACAAAGTTTTACAAATAAATGAAGCTAACAAAGAAGAGTTGTGAAGCATGATACAAATGGTAGATGGGAAGGTTTATCATTATTATGATAGAGAGTTCAAAATAAAAATGCCGAAGCATGGAGAATAAAGTTGAAGCATAACGCATTAAGTAGATGAGTAGGTAGAGCTGTAATATCTTAAAAGAAAGTCAATGATAAATAAACATGTGAAAGTGAAGTGATTTTTGGAGCGCCTTAAAAACAAATAGGAAAGTATAAATGCAATATAAAATAATATATAAGACACAAAATGGAAAGAAAAAGGAAAAATAATAATTTCTGAAGTGTGATAGAAAAGTAGATAAGAAGATATTTTTGAGCGTATGAAATACTTTTATAATGATAAATTTTCGATATGAAAAATGAATGTGGAAGAAAAGTAATTTCTGGGGAATAGGCAAAAAAGAGATAGAAAGATTTAGCTGATATATGGCATATGAAATAGATTTATTGATATACAAATTATAAAAAATTAAACGGTGTATGAAGACAGAGAGTGATTTCTTGTGCATCATGCAAAATATAAATAGAAAAGTATAGCTGTATTACTAAACAGAATTCAACGAAATGGCGTGAGGGGATGAAACGTATTTTCCAGAGCATGTTACGAAAGTCTTTAGGAACCTATGAGTTTCATATAACGTAGAATTGTAATAACGAAAAAAAAGATAGATAAGTTAGTACAGAGGGATATACAATACACACTGGGGATATAGATACATTTTGAATCAGAGAGAGAGAGGGGGTAAACAGGAAGAAGAAGATATATATAGTTAGAAGGAAAAAAAGGTAAAAGAGAAGATATGAGAGAGGTAAATTTGAGTGAGAGGGAGGTTAAGAGAGAGAGAAAGAGAGAGAGAGAGAGAGAGAGAGAGAGAGTGCGTGAATGAGTGAGTGGTATGAAATGGAGTTTTAATGATTAGCAAAGAAATCGAATAAGCACTATTTGGTTTTATAACAAGACTCAAAATCATCAGAATATATAAGTAATCATCGAGGCAATAGAAATGTATCATTTCCGTGAATATATATATATATATAAAGAGAGAGAGAGAGAGAGAGAGAGAGAGAGAGAGAGAGAGAGAATACTTTAAAAATTATTACGATATAAGTTTGATTGAACGGAATAGACATTTTTTTTCAACTTATTTTCTTTATTTTATTATTTTCTGATGTAAGTAACCTTTGAACAACAATCTAGATTGGAACAATCCCTGATGATGGACATTAAAATGTTCAAATGTACTTAGAATTATCGGTAATGTATAATAACAAATTGATCCATTATACCTAGACTCTCGCCAGAAAACGTGGAAAAAAATAGGTAAATATGAATTGTGTATTAAGTAAATCTTGTATGGTGACAGCCATTTCTTTACAGAAGAAAATCTACTCTATGACACATATACACGCGAATGAGTTTGCGTGTGTTTCCAAAGACCGTCCCCTAGATTTGGATGGTTTGTGGTTTATATATATATACATATCTATATCTATCTATCTATTTCTATCTCTCTCTCTCTTTCTCTAAATGAGCTTCACCGCATTATTCATGAATTAATATCAATAAACTATTTGGAAATTTGTATATAGGCCTATTTCATTCTCATTAGAAATCATCAGTGCAACTCATCCAGTTCGAACCTGTGTACCCAATGATTGCAGACGACGTCTTTAACTATTGGCCAAAATTCGATTATAATATATAAATATATGTATATATATATATATATATATATTAAATTGTAGAGTAAGGTTGCCTTTATTTATAGTAAAGTGCTCAATATCAGTGCTAGAGTGTGTATCGTACACATTAATCATTCTGATGCATAAACATTATTATTGTTATGGAGTCCCACTTTATTGCACACCAATATGGAATCTTCCGACTTCTATATCTGCGCCAAGCTTAGCACGCTCAGTGAAGAGAACATCTCTTTGCGATACGAGACCACGACTGTCGTAGCTGCTGGCCAAAAGTACGGCTAAAACTTACCACTACCTTTTTGTATTTCACTTTTCCATCTTATTAATACAATCACACTGATCTATCACCCGTTGTCCGAGTCTTTCATTCAGTGACCCTTTGACGGGCCCACAACAATCATTCATATCGAATTCTCCTCTAAAAAGTATATAACAAATACTATCTGAATTTATGTATACTTAACCTTTTGTAAGTTCTCAATTGATCAATCTGCAAACTACAACATGGTATTCTATTTGGTTGAACATAAGTAGAACCGTCTATAAATGGTTTCATTTCAAACTTCAGGTGATCAAAGACAAAATATTTTATCAAAAATCTTTTAACAAGCATCTTCTAATTAAAATGTCAAATGTCTACAAAGAAGAAAAAAAAAATAACGAGAGAGTTTTATATTGGTTGACGAATGAGGAAGAAAAGCATTTGCTGAATAGTGACTGCTACACGAAATGAGTTTGGGAGTAAAGGTAAGGTGTTCATAGTGCTTAACATCAAAAAATCATGTCTAAATTCGTTTTAAATCATGTTCAAAGCAATTTTTAAAAGAAATACTAAGAGATAACCATTTGGCAGTCATGTGTAGAACAACTATTTTTTAACATGCAGTGATGTCACAAAATAAAGAAGCCAACAAATTTAGAGACATAAATTAAAAGAATGACTACAAAGATCAATGAGAAAATAAGAAGAAAAAAAGAGAAGATAGAGAAGAAGGAGAAGAAGAAAAAGAAAAAATGAAAAAGAAAGATAAAAAGAAGCAGGAAAAGAAAAGAAGAAGGAGAAAAAGAAGAAGGAGAAGAAGAAGGAGAAGAAGAAGGAGAAGAAGGAGAAGAAGTTGAAGAAAAATGTAAAGAAGAAGAAAAAGATAAAGAAGAAAATAAAGAAGAAGGAGAAGAATTAGAAGAAGAAGGAAGAAACAGAGAGAATGGGAAGAAAAAAAATACGAATAAGAAAAAGAAGGAGAAAAAGAAGAAGAAGAAAGAGAATAAGAAAAAGAAGGAAAATAAGAAAAATAACGTAAGAATCGAAAAAGAAGTAAAAATCGAGGAAGAAAAATGTAAGAGAAGAAAAATTATATTAAGAATAAGAATTGTAAAAAAAAAAGAAAATATTACGAAAGGAAAGACAAAACATGAAGTAAAAAAGGAAATGAATGAGCAAGATTAAAACAGTTAATTACATAGAAAGTGTATGTTTGTTTGTTTGTGTGTTATGTTTTAACGGCATATCAACCTTTTTAGGTCATTTAAATTCGAAAACAGTTATTTTTTGATAAACGTTCTTTTTATCTAATGGTTTTTTGAATAACAAAATATGTACTATTTAATCTATATCTGGAGGGAATGAGGGGATTCATATCTTTCCCAGCGTCTTAATCTTTTAGGTATCGCTAAAACTTTCACTAATTATCGAGTAAATTATGAGTTTTCTAATAATTTAATTACTTTCTGATAGAAAATAGGCTCCATTTTTTCTATACGTTGAAGTGTACAAACATTTTTATTTTGCTATCCATATATTCAAAAGGATGAGTCAATCAAGGCTTTTAAAAACAAACTATTTTTTTTGGAGTCGACGTTTTTTTTAGATAAATATGAATGTAATTTTTATTTAGGAATATAAATTGTCGGAGTTTAGTAAATCAACAAATTTGCTATGCGTTAAAAAAAATATGCCTCGTATTATTTATTTTGCCCAAATTGATTAGTTTGGATTGAGAATTACATTGCTATGATACATGTACGCATGCATTTATGACCTGGAAGTTTAATCTCTGTTGCTGATATTCACGATGTGATAATCTGAGAAAACAACCCCTGTTATGGAAGTGCGTCAGAAGCAAAAATGTGTCATTGAATTGTTCCATGGAGAAAGAATTAAACTGATCATGATTAATTGGCAACTGTTGAACGTTTTCGAAGCTGATGCAGTTAATGTCAGTAATGTTAGAAGATGAGTTCATCGATTTTAGGGTATCGACAGAGATGTGAGTGACAAAACGTCTTCCAGATGAAAATGAACACGCTCTGAATCATCGCCGGCAAAAGTCTATTGAAAATGGTGGTTACTATGTAGAAAAAAATTCTAGGCCGAAAAATTTCACTCGTTTTAATCGCACCACTTTCTTATTTATAGCCTCCCCTCTTGCTATTGATAATCCGTTAACCTTCAAAATTAAAAAAAAAACTCAAAATATTTATTTTCATGGAACTACAACCAAATATCTAATTTTAGAATGCCGCAGTTATTAGTCCTAGATTTTTATCTTATTACAGGACTCGTATACATATAGAATAGTCGTCGTCAAATAAATCAAAAACATTTTCAAAACAAAAAATAAAAATCATTAAAAAAATTATTAAATTAAATTAACTTGCTGTTTTTTTTTTACTCGCTAAAAAGCCGCCGCTGTGGAACGTGTCCCTGGGGAGGACCGCCCTCTCTGCCCTTCTTTTGCTACGCAATGCTTCATGCATATGTGTGCTGTTGTTGAGACTGTGTCTTCTCTTCATAAGGAAAGGTTCAAAACCCGGACAAATGCAACATGTAGGTCCTGAATCAAGTAAAGGGAAGACTGTTGAATATGACCTTTGTCAAATCACATGTTCTATGCTCGGCTGGGTCAGTAACTACGCTGCATTATCCATTTAGCTTCGTGTCTGAAACGCTACTAGTTCTCTTTTATTGAATAGTATGTGTTTCTCTAAAAGAAACGATTTCTCGCGCTTGATGTAGTGTCTACCCATTGTTAGATATACGCACATTAGATAGACTGTTTTGTAAAGGTGAACAATTTCAAGTTTGGTTCTGCCTCTGGTTGAATCTGAAGTTGACTGAAATAAGATTTATTGATTGGGGTAAAGGACTGGAATTAAGATAGGTCAGAAGGATGAGTTGAATATTTGTATCTAAAAATCCGTCCACTCCAACTTTCTTTTCCACTTTTTCCCCCAATTTCTCTTCTTTTCATTAAAGTGTCGTTTATGTTAATAGGTATTGAATAAATGGGAAGTGGGAATTGTTGGAAGGTAAATTTCTAAAAGGTGGGGTATTTAATTAATTTAGGGGTTTTCCCTGTTAATAGAACATGTCCAATTATGGTTTAAAT
The DNA here is from genome assembly GCA_036873565.1 of Xipholeptos notoides. Taxonomy (NCBI): domain Eukaryota; kingdom Metazoa; phylum Mollusca; class Cephalopoda; family Idiosepiidae; genus Xipholeptos; species Xipholeptos notoides. Next base: position 1,491 of record JAYKTE010350626.1, on the reverse strand, counting down.
AGAATATGTAGGTAAAACACAAAAAAGATCAAAGAAAAATGTGGGAGAAAAAAAAAATATGGAAGACAAGCGATCAAAATCCTACTATCAATATAAGTGATTGGACTAAAACTTTTATATTACTTGAGGATGTCTACTTAGAGCAGTGGATAAGTAGTTTGACTTCGGAATTGTACGTGATACGTGATTTCGAATCCCAGTCGTTCCGTTTACGTTCACATTTGGACTAATACCCTTGGAAAAGCTATGAATCCCCATATTCTCTTCAGCTATCAATTAAATAGCGCATATACTATATATATAAACTACGTGTGGAAAAATAAAGAACGTTTCTCAAAAATGAATGTTCTCGGCATTAAATGATATGAAAGGTTGTTATGCCGTAAAACACAAACAAACAATTTGTTGCTTGGTTTTGTTTTACGGCAAATTAAAATTTCAATGCATATGTATTTCTTTTATTATGTTAGATTATTTTTGTTGGTTTCTTTTTTGAGTGGTTAATTTTAATATTTTAGCTTATTAAATACTGAAATTAATCATTTTCCTTAAATGTATTTCTTCCTCAAACATATTGTTGTTAGTAGAAAAGTAGTTACACTATTTAATACATAACTAGAATAAATCCACATATTTCTCAGGAGCATTAGATCAAACACGAACAAGGCAGGGTAACTGGGATTAGGACTCGTGTATTACAATTCGATAGAGAAATTACTGAACGAACGCGTCACGTTGAATTTCTTTTTCACTATTGGTACAGGTATGTTTGAAAGCACCTTGTAGGAATTGTATTTTAGATTTTTGAAACAATAAAATACATCCGCATTTATCGTTGTCCCCTGTGAAAATACTGTAATTAAAAAACAGTACAAAGCAGTAGTCCGATTTATAACTATTAGAACTATATGTATAAAGAATTAAAATTGAGATGTTGCTTTATCTCTAGATGATCTCGGGGGATACAAGCAATGATACGGTTTGCCCTCCTCCCCAAAAAACTCAGTTTATGTGTCTTTCGTTTCCCTTTTATCTTCCATTTTACTATCCTTTTCTTTTCTTCTCTTCTTTAGCTCACTTTCTTTCTTATCCAAATGTGTACACTGTCTTTCTTATTCTCCCTCTTTTCTCTCACATACACTTGAACCTCAAAGTCCATTTACTATCCCTTTCCTGTTACATACACTGAAATAGATTTACTCTCACCCTCATCTCACTTTTCCTTCTTCATCCCATCTATTTATCTATCTACCTACCTACCAAACTATCCATCCATCGATTTGGCTGTCTACCTATCTTTCGATCTATCTTAATTTATTTGTATATTTGTTGTATCTATTGATTAAATCGTTTTTATTTATTATACATCAAAGACATATGTATGTGTGTATGCACGCAATTGTATAATATAAAGATATATATATATATATATATATATGTATATTTTGGCAGCAAATCATTTTTTAAACACGTTTCATTAAACATTAACGA
>JAYKTE010350625.1:0-20124 GCA_036873565.1 Xipholeptos notoides | reverse complement strand
TATATATATATATATATATATAAAACGATCGAAATCGTATCTTATAGAATTTATCCAGATTTAGACGGAGTGCTCAATTAACTTGATATTAAGAGCGATATGTAAAATGTTATAAAGATAACCAACACATTATTTTTTTTAATAAAAAATAATAATGTGTTTGTTGTCTTTATAACATCTTATATATATATATATAGGTTAAAAACTCATGAAATTGAAGAGAGTGAAGATTAAGGAATAAAAAGAGTGCTCAATAGTGTTGTAAACCTTTTTTTAATTAAATTAACTATTAATTAATTATCAATTAACTATTCAACTCAAGGCTGTCAATAACCTGTGAATGATTTTAACCCTTTGAACCATAACTTAGCAAAATTACCAACTAGCCTATCAGAACTGTTCTATTAGAGGATCATGGAGGGCCGAAATATCGGCAGTGTTATTTTCCCCCTAGGTCACCAGAAGCCGATATATTGGCCCTCTAGGGTCCAAAGTGTTAAATATCATGTTTATCTTAAGGATTCTTCAACTGTTTATGTCATTTCCCCCTAGGTTACCAGTGCCGATATATCGGCCTTCCAGGGTCCAAATGGCTAAATATCATGTTTATGTTAGGGATTCTTCAGCTGTTTTCACCTGAAGTCAGTTTTGAACCTATCACCTCCAGGTTGATGTTTTATAATACTCAATCATATTTGTCTAATTTTTCTTTTTAATTCTTTGTATTTTTTTTGTTTTATTTTTATGGTTTCTTTTTTTCCTCTTTCACTAAGTGTAAAGGTTAAAAAAAATACTCCCTTTTGTTTTTCTTAACCCTATTCTTTTTTGCAGCGCATTCCCTCTAATCTCATGTTCTTTTGTACTTTTTCATTCATGTTTCAAATTGCAAAAAAAATATTAAGGTATCATTTGTTTTCTTAACCTTTTTCTTTTTTCAGCCCATTCCCTCTAATCCCATGTTCGTTTTGCACTTTTTTCATTCATGTTTCAAATTAAAAAAAGAAAGAAAGAAAAATATTAAGGTCTCAGTCGTTTTTTTTTTTAACCTTTTTCTTTTTTTTTCAGCGTATTCCCTCTAATCTCATATTCTTTTTGTACTTTTTTCACCCATGTTTCAAATTGCAAGAAAAAAAGAAAGAAAAATATTAAGGTCTCCTTATTTGATGTAGTGTTTTATTTCCCTTTCACAAAAGCTGATTCATTATTTGAAACCCCTAAATTGCTCCATTGTTTCTATTTGAGATGCTAAATTCAAGGTTAAAAGCAAACCGCGTTCCCCCAACAATAACGCAGTCACAACACCGTTAAAAAAATATCAGATTTCCTTCACAAATAATATCTTACAGGATTTCTCAAGAACATTGAATCTAAGAGATTATTGGAAAAGATTCGATCTATTTTTTAGAGCTATATACAGTGTGCGGCAGAAGTAAAGCTTTTTTTCATATCTTAAATCTGTGCGAATATGCTTTTATCAAAGAATATTCTGTTCACATCATTTGTTGATTAGTTTTCTATTTTAAAATTTCTTTTAATTCTGTAGTTATTACAAATAACTACAGAATTAAAAGAAATGGTAAATTCTCAAAATAGTCAAGTCTGTGACAAGAATATTCTTCAATAAAACATATTGTCATAAACCTACTTACAATGTATATGTAAATATTTTTTGTTAGTAAATCCTTAATATTTTTTTTTTCAGATATTCTATAAAACCACGTAGTCATTAGTAGGGCCCCCACATATAACCACATAATTAAAAGAAATGGTAAAATTGCAAAAGAGTCAAATAACCAGTATGATTTTTGATAAAAGCATATTATCACAGCCCTAGCGATAGAATATCTTTCGAGTGAAAGTGTAAAATAAATGGTTAGAATAAGTGAAGGTTTAATCGAAGGAAAACAATTATGTCTTCCTTTTTATACGCGGATCATAGTTTATAAAAAAAATAAACATTCGGGGAACAAAGAAAACATAAAAGACGTCAGATGTTTGGAGGCCTGGATGGAAGAAATACATAATCGCTACAAGGAAAGAGAAACAACGAAAAGGGATAGGCAGAGAGAGGGGTTGAGGGGGGGTAGGTAGTTAAAGAGAGGGAGAGAGAGAGAGGGGAGAGAGAGGGATAGAAGGAAAGAGCGAGGAGAGGGAAAGAGATAGGTAGAAGGAGGGAGAGAAAGAGGGGGAGAGAAAGAAAGAGGGAGATAGATAGGTAGAGAGAAAGGTAGGTAACTAGAGAGAGGGAGAGAGAGATTGATAGAGAGGGTGCGATAGATAGATAGAAAGAGAGTGACAGAGACTCTGCCGAGAGACATATCTAGAGAGAGATAGGTATATATATATATATATATATTAGGTAGAAATAAAGAGAGAGAGATATATAGAGAGAGAAAGAGGGAGATAGCAATTATAGAGATAGAGAGAGATAGTAACAGAGAGTATAAACAAAACCCTACTAAACAGCCAAAAACAAAACTCAAGGCCAAATCGAGTACCAACCATTTCATCCAATTTTGCTGTGAACCAAAAAATTCGGATTTGTATATGATGTTATTTTCTTCGAAAAAAACAAACGATATTCTGGCTTTCTCTTATGCCCAACCTTTCTATTCCTCCCTCTCCTTCTTCTTCATATTTCTTTTCTTCTTCTTCTTCTGCCTCTTCTTCTTCATCATCAGATTCTTCTTCGCCTTCTTATTATTCTTCTTCATCTTCATCATCAGCTTCTTCTTCTTCTCCTTCTTCTTTTTCATCTCCTTATTCTTATTCTTCCCCTTCTGCTTGTTGTTGCCGTTCTTTTCTTTCTTTTCTTTCTCCTCCCGCTTCTTATTCTTCTCTTTCTTCTTTGCCTTCTTCTTCATCATCGACTTATTCTCCTCCTCCTTCTTCTTCTCTTTCTTCCTTTTCCTCTTCTTTTTCTTCTCACTCTTCTTACTCTTCCTCCTCCTCCCTCTTCCCTTTTCCTCTTTTTCTTCTTCGTTTACCCCTCCACACTTTTTTTACCAATCACTTCTTTCAAAGAAAACCACCAAAAATCGGAACCCGGAATCTAAAAGAGAGAAACGCAAAACGCCAAAGAAGAATTCGTTCTGATGGTTGATTCCTCGCATTCCTTTTGTTTGTCTCTCCTTCCTTTTAACTTTGATCTTCCTTCATCTTATTTTAGATACCATCTTTATATTATAGAAAACTTTTTTTCTTTCCTTTTCTCTCTAACACATTGCCATCTTGATTCACCCTCTGCATTAACCCAGGGCGCGAGCGCGCACGCACACACACACACATATATACACACACACACACACACACATATATACATATACATAATTGTTTGTATATTATACACACACAACACACATTCATACATACGTATATATATATGTACTTATAAATACAAGATTTTTATATTATACACACACACACATATATATATATGTACATACAAGCTTTTTATATCATACACACACACACACACACACACATATATATATGTGGCGATATCATAACCCTTATTATTATTATTATTATTATTCAAATTAAAAGGGACATATATAGAGAAGCGTTTGTATAGAGAAGCGTTTAGTTTTGAAATTAGAACGCAAGAAAAGAAGAAAGATTGAAAAAATAATAAAAGAAATATTTTGCAACAAAAGCTTTAATTTTTTATATCTCCATATATATATATATATATGTATATACACGCTTTTTATATCATACACACACATATATGTATACAAGCCTTTTATATTACACACACACACGTGTACATATATATATATGTATATATATATATATATACAAGTCTTTTATAGTATATGCTTTATATCCTTTGGAAACCTTTAGTTTTTCCCCTTTGTTTTTGTGTATGCATACTTTCTTTTTGTAAACCTTTCCTTTTTTTCTAATAAACAAAATTGCATGATACTTTCTCTACATTGTCTTTCTTTCTTTCTTTTTTCTTTCTTCTTTGTTCTCCTCAACCAACCAACAACACAGAGTGTCGGATAAACTAAGTCACGCAAGAAAAACAAACATCTTTTAATCCCCAAAGATATTACGTAAAAGTCACATTAAGCTAATCTGCATAACATTTATCAGTGACGTAAGACACCGCTTCTTCAATACGAAAGCAAATTTTTAAATTACTTCCACCATGGACTCAAAATAGATGGTCGACTTGGCCTAGTGGATAGGCGGACAGAAATCTGAATCAAGTTTGTGGTAAGAATATTCTTTAATAAAAGAACATTGTCATAGCCCTGCTAATGACTACAGAATTAAAAGAAATGGTAAAATCGCCACATAATCAATTAACGACAATAATATTCTTTAATAACAGCATATTGTCACAGCCCTACTAATAAGTACAAAATTAAAGAAAAGGTAAAATAGTCAAGTAACGTCAAGAATATTCTTTCATAAAAGCATTTTGTAACAACATAGTAATAACTACAGAATTAAAAGAAATGGGATAATCGCAAAATAGTCAATTGACGACAAGAATATTCTTAATAAAAGCATAACAATATATTATTTATAAAAGAAGAAGTCGACTTGGCCCCGTCGGACTTCGGAATCGTAGTACGTGAGTTCGAGTCGCAAACTTTCAGTTTGCGTCCATATCAGGACTAATACCATTAGAAAAGGTATAAATCCCCACCTTTCCTCCAGCTAGGGGTTAGTTAGTGAATATTTTGTTATTAAAAAAACTGAGTGGGTAAAAAATAACGTTTACTAGAAATGATTGTTCTCGGCATTATCATTTAATGCCGAGAACAATCTTATGCCGTAAAACACAAGCTAACAAACAATAAAGACTATTTAAAGTAATTTTTTTCTGATTTCAATATGATTTAAATGATTCAGGGAATTGTATAGTCGTATTTTGTTTGTTTGTTTGTGTTTTACAGCATATCAACTATTTTAGGTCATTTAATGCCGAAAACAATCATTTTTGGTAAAGGTTCGTTTTTGTACACACAATCTTTTTAATGACACAAATTACACTATTTGGCCCATAGCTGGAGGGAATGTGGGGATTCATACATTTTCCAACAGTATCAGTGCGAATATGAACGCAAACGGAACAACTTGGATTCGAACTAGCGTACTACAATTCCGAGGTCCATCGTATTTTGTTTTAGAAATTCTGTGAAAGCAGTTACAGATAGGAAAATTCAAGCCTTTTTTGGTGAAAGACTGACTTTTATTTATTCATTTTTTTGATTGAAAATAATTTCATCTGTCAAATACTGATGCGATAGTATTTATTTGTATGAAATACAGATTAGGCACAACGCCCTAACGTTTTATTGGGCTGGGGGTTAGAACTTTGGTTTGTTATCGCTCGCCCTTATACTTAACTAAACTCATTCATGACCCATTCACTCATTAGCATCTCATAAAATACAAATTAGGCACAAGGCCGTAGCGTTTTATTGGGGTGGGGGTTAGAACTTTGGTTTGTTATCGCTAGCCCTTATATTTAACTAAACTCATTCATGACCCATTCACCTATTTGCATCTCATAAAAGCACAATACGCCCGTGTGACAGGCATACAAATCAAACTCAAAAATTCCACTTTTACCCATTGGTAAAAAATAACTCCGGCAATGATGATCGTTAAATGGTCTATGTACAAATTGATGAAGAGGGGCGATGGTAATAATAATACCCCAAAATACACACCAACATGCCACATTTACTCTATGGACTTTATACCTACTTGAAATAACCCCGGTGATGATGATGTTTGAATAGCCTATGTACAATTTGATGAAGAGGGGGAATGGGACTAATGATACCACATTTACTCTATGGACTTATTACCTACTTGAAATAACCCCGGCGATGGTGATATTTGAATAACCTATGTACAATTTGATGAAGAGGGGGAATGGGACTAATAATATCCGAACAATACACAAAAATGATGGTTTTATCAAGTGAGAGTGAATTTGAAACAACACCCACTTAAAGTTGCGTCCAATTCAATTCATTAGAAATTTGACGAGACAAAATGTAGGCCTGTTCATAATAAATAAATAGCCTCTAAGAATTCTTAATTTGTTCATTTAGTGTTGCGCCCTGGGCGTAAATTTGGCTAATTATCTTCTAAGATTGATTTAATATTGTTTTGTTTTTTGGTTTCGTTTTTCTAAATCTTTTAATTTTCTAAAACAAATGATAACAAAAAAAAATAAAAAATGGAATTTAAAATAAATTTAATTTGTTCAGAAATTGGGACAAATTGTCTTTGAAAACCGAACAACATTTTAAATTGTTTTGTGCTACTTTATTTAATTGTTTTATAGGTTAGAACGTCGGATTGATATTTATCGGTACGGGTTCTTTCCTGGCCAGAGGAATTTGAGTTTTTTTTGTGTTTTACGGCATATCAATCATTTTAGGTCATTTAATGTCTAGAACAATCATTTTTGGTTAATGTTATTTTTTTGTCCACTTAGTTTTTTTTCATAACACAGTATTCACTATTTAAGTAGGACTGCTTACCCATTGGGGCAAATCGACTCCCTCACCACTGACCAGAGAAATAATTGTTGTTTTCATTGTTATGATGACTGAAGTAATGATTCAATGGATCAGGGGTATTGCAAATTGCATTTTTATGATGACTGAATTATGCATTCATGACCGGAATGTTTCATCTCTCTGTTGCAGATACTGATAGTTTTAGACTCTAAGAAACAAATCATGGTATATCGGACACGCAGTTATTTGAAAATAACGATATTTCTATAATCATGCATTTTTTAGAACCTAATACAATATTATTTTTCGTGATCCATTTGGGAAAAAAAAGAGAATAGGGGACATTACGACCGTCGTAGTTACGTATAGACATGCTTTTATCTTTATTGTTTGCTTGTGTTTTACAGCATATCAACTTTTGATGTCATTTAATGCCAAGAATAATCGTTTTAGGTAAACGTTATGTTTTTGTCCACACTTAGTTTTTTGAAGAACACAATATACACTATTTAAGCCATAGCTGGAGTAAATATGGGCATTTATACCTTTATGAAGGGTATTAGTCGATATATGAATGCAAACGGAAAGACTGGGATTTGAAGTCTGACTGCCTATCAACTGGGCCAAATCAACTTATTCTGGGATTCGAACTCGCGTACTACGATTCCGAAGTCCGACTGCCTATCCACTTGGCCAAATCAACTTCCCCACCCCGTTATATATTTGTTACATTTTAGTTACCGGTGTTTCCACTAATTCTCAGTGAAATTAGTAGATAAGTAAATTATTTCTTACTCTCCTAATCTATAATCTTTATTTCGTGGAGTTTAATATTTTTGGGATTATTTAAAAAAAACATATATTCTGCCTGGAATTAGTTTATTTATTGTCAGAATATTTCTATTAATCTTTCTTTTATTATTGTTTTATTAGTATCATATCTTTAAAATTCCTATACTTACCATTCCTTCCCTTCCAGGAAGTTTATTGAAATAATCTCTACAAGAGCTTATATTCTCGAAGTAAAAACTCCTATCTACTCTCAAATTCTTTGTTTCCATGCTTTAATATCTATTCGTGCAGAAATATATTTAGGCGTTGTATATTAAAGTAACTCGCGAAAACTTTTTATTGTGTTGTATAATATTGATATACATGATATAAGTTAAGCCGTGTTTATGTATTTATATAATAAATTAAATTCTTAATGATTTTTTTCCGATTATTTAAAGTTTCTATGGATACTTTATCTCTTTATTGATATTTAATGAACATTCTTAAAACAATACTTTATAACTTAATGTTTAATGAAATTATCCTCTGATATAAGTTTAGTGGTGGGAAAATATGCTTTTATTAAAGAATATTCCTTTTGCAATTTGCCTCTTTTGCGATTTTACCATTTCTTTTAATTATGTAGTTATTTGTAGGGATATGACAATATGATTTTATTAAAGAATATACTTGTCAAAGACTTGGGTATTTTGCGATTTTACGATTTCATTTAATCATCTATTGGTAGGGCTTTGTAAATATGCTTTTATTAAAGAATATTCTCGTCATAACTTCACCATTTTGTATTTTACCATTTAATTTAATTCTGTAGTTATTAGTAGGGCTGTGTCAATATGCTTTTATTAAAGAATATTCTTGTTGTAACTTGCCTCTTTTGTGATTGTACCATTTCTTTTAATTCTGTAAGTATCAGTAGGAGATCTACAAATAACCACATAATTATAAGAAACGGTAGAATCGCAAAAGAGGCAAGTAACAACAAGAATATTATTAATAAAAACATATTGTCACATCCCTAGTAATATGCATCAATGCCTCTATCAATCTAACTATATATGTGTGTACACACAGACACACGTATGTGGGTATTATTTCCTGATTCAGCAGTGCAAAATACCTTAAATAATTTAAAGAAATCTATAAAATATTTCAGCGGCAAAATACCCTTGGGAAAGGTATGAATTCCCACTTTCAATCCAGCTATCGGTCAAATAGTGCATACTGACTTATTAAAAAAACAACTACGTGTTGATACACTGTAAAGCACAAACAAACTCAAATCCCATATGTAAAAATGGTGCCCCTATTTAGATAGATGTAAGATGCGGAAGTAAATTCTTTAAGACCTAAATGTGAAATCTGAATCCGACGAGCTTTTAAAATCGGAGGAAAGCTGTTCGTGCTTTACTGCATATCAACCATTTTAGGTCATTTAATGCCTAGAACGTTATTTTTGTCCACACTTAGCTTTTTTTAAATAGCGCAGTATGTACTATTTAACCAATTGCTGGAGGGAAAGTGGGGATTAATACCTTTCCCAAGGGTTTTTGTGCGTGTGAGTGTGGGTGCGTTTGTGTTTTACGGCATATCAACCATTTAAGTTCATTTAGTGCCTAGAACAATCATTTTTGAAAAACTTTTTTGTCCACGCTTAGTTTTTTTTAATAGCACAGTATGCACTATTTAACCCATGGCTGGAGGGAAAGTGTGGATTCATACCTTTTCCAAGATTATTAGTCTAAATATGGATGCCAACAGAAGGTCCGTGATTCGAACTCACGTATTCTGAAGTCGGATTGCCTATCCACGCGGCCAAATCGACTTCCCAAGGGATTCAAACTCGCTTACTACGATTCCGAAGTCGGACTGCTTATCCACTCAGCCAAATCGACTTCCCCGGGAGGAAAAATCTTGCTGACTAAATTGAAAAAATGCAAAGCAGGTTCAAATAGCACAAAACCCTACCTGATTACAACTGAAAATTGAAAAAAAAAAAAATGAACATTACCTAATAGAAAAATTTGTATTAAAAAGACATAGAGAAAGAGGTTCCGTTGGTGTTTCACAGCATATCAACCTTTTCGGGTCATTTAAAGCATAGAACAATTATTTTTGGTAAACGTTACATTTTGTCCACGCTTAGTTTTTTGGAATAACATTTTTGCTCAATTTAACCCATAGCTCGATGTGGATGTGGGGATTCCTACTTTTCCCAAGACATAGTGAACGAGGTTTCGTTGTTGTTTTACGGCATATCAGTCTTTTCAGGTCATTCAATGCCATGACCAATTATCTTTGGTAAACGTTACTTTTTTCCAATAGGTAGTTTTTTTAAATGAAATTTTTGCACTGTTTAACCCATAGCTGGATGGGGATGTGGGGATTCATACGTTTCCCAAGACATAGAGAAAGAAGAACATTATGGGAAGAAAGCAGAAAAAGAGAGGTGTGTGGAAGTCGATTTGGGTTAATCGGTAGGCAGTCGGACCTAGGAATCGTAGTACGCGAGTTACAATCCCAGTTGTTCCGTTTGCATTCATATTCACACTAATACTGTTGGGAAAGGTATGAATCCCCACATTCCCTCCAGCTATGTGTCAAATAGTGTAATATCTGTCATTAATAAAACTGTGTGTACAAAAACTAACGTTTCCCAAAATGGTTGGTGTCGACATTAAATGACCCAAATGGCTGATATGCCGTAAAACATGAACAAAAGGAAGAGAGGTGTCAACAATTCTTTCCAGTCAATTTTCCACTATTATCAGTGTCCGTATTATTTATCCGAGGAGATGAAAATGTCGGAGGCATTTGATGCAAATAGTAAGCGACAAGTCCATTCTCTACGACAACAGCCGTAATGAACAGAAAAAAGGGGGGAAGATAAACTACTCACCACCTACCCCCAACAAAATTGGAATAAAAATTCTTGACATGCAATCAATGTAATCACATTAAATCGAATTCAAACTGCATGGACACCATTTTGATTCTTTCTTGTCGTTAATCGATTCGAATATTTTTATGTCCGTTTCTTGTTCTTCATAATTAGTTTATGCTTACTACACTTTCTTTCTTTTTCATCAGAATGCTATTGTCCTTATTACTTGGGCTGTGACAATATGCTTTTATTAAAGAATACTCTTGTCACAGACATGGCTATTTTGAAACTTTAACATTTCTTTCAATTCTGGAAGTATTACTAAGGCTTTGACGATATGGTTTTATTAAAGAACATTCTTGTCATTACTTTACTATTTTGCTATTTTACCATTTCCTTTAATTCTATAGTTATTAGTACGGTTGTGAACATATGATTTTATCGAAGAATATTCTTGGCACAGACTTGACTATTTTGAATCTTTACAATTTCTTTTAATTCTGGAGTTATTACTAGGGTTTTGACAATATGCTTTTATTAAAGAAAATTTTTGTTGTTACTTGACTACTTTTTTATTTTACTATTTCTTTAAATTATGTGGTTATCACTAGATAATATGGTTTTATTAAAGAATATTCTTATCACAGCCCTATTTGTGAAGTATTTCAATTGAATCAACTGGCCCACAACACAGTGGGAATAAAATTAGTATATGTGCATTAAAAGTAACGATTTCCTACACCCAAAATTGGTAAATTTTACCTTCAATATTTGTTTTGATTTATTCACACATTATTCATTTCAAATAAAATGTTATTCATTAATTAACGAAAGAAATTATTTCAAATATTTATTACACTTAATTTTTGAAAACCTAGTTGTCACGAATGCTCGGTTTTTAAAGATAAAGATTAGAAAATTTTCTAGAACTCTAAAAGCTCAAAAGGTAGAAAATAAGAACTTTCAGATTTAATATAGTAAAAGCAATCTGAAACCTTATCCTTTTTGTACCAATGCATGATATATTTTTCAACCTTGAATGTTCAGAGCGTGACATGATGAATATATATGAATAAATAAACAGAAGCAGTATATATTATATAGTATAAATGGAAATGCATTCATAGATACATACATAAAATATAAATTCAACCCTAAAGCCCTGTGGCGGAGATCTTCCTTATACATCCGGATTTTTTCGATAATAGATTATCTAAATTTAATGGGAGTATACCAAAACAACGCCCTTCTTAGAACACACCGAGACACGTGAATTAAAACTCTGTGAATTTTCGAGAACGTAAGCCCAACCGTTCGGAGTACATTGGAAACGAACTCACACATAGTGACACACAGCGTTTCATTTATGTTATATCTAATTGGTCGAGCAACAACCCAAGTTAGACACAAGGCTATTTGTATGTGCTCATTATAACCTCGGGCTTTTGTAATTAGTATTGCCTTTCATCTAAATGAATTACTCTCTTAAGTTAACGAACCTCATCTGCCCGAGACAGCTGAAAGTAAATGTAGTTTTTTTACTGGGATTTGAACTCATGTAATGCGTTTCCAGAGACCGAGCTTTTTCCACTTCACCAACCTCGTTGCCTTTGTTTAATTTATATGATATTTACTTGGTCGAGCACTAATCCAGGTTTGGCACAAGGCCTTTTTTAAGTGCTCATCCCTGGGCTTTTGTAATCAGTGTTACCATTCACTTAGATGAGCTACTCTTCCGAGTTAACGAGCCACATCTGCCCGAGACAGCTGAAAGTGAATGCAATGGTTTTCACTGGGATTTGAACTCGTGTACTACGTATCCAAAGACCAAGCTTTTCCCACTGATCCAACCTCGCTGCCTTGTTTCATTTATATAGACGTTTAGATAATTGTAAAATCGGGAATAGTTTCCAATTAGATACGAATCTTATCTAAGGCTTAAATCAAATTGTACAGAATAATTTGTGCGATTTCAATATAATTGATGTTGACATTAGTCAAGCACCTATACTGGCTTTAACTAGATCTTAGATAAAGCGTTCATGGTTGATAATGTCTTATCGGAGTTCATAATTACATCAATTGATTTTCAGTTAAGATACACAGCTTTTATTGGCAATCAAAATATATCCAGAAAATGTCATATTTTATTAATAATTTTTTTTTCTGTGGAAATGACAAGATTGTGCAAAAATACAGAAAATATTTTAGGAGTTTCAGATGATAAAGCTGTGTGTGAATCAACAATTTGCGTGAATATTTTTTTGTATTTCCTTTTCTATCTAAAACCAAGATATTTTATCCTTGAAGATGAGCCTGGTCGTGGGAGACGCTATAACTAGGGTTGTGATAATATGCTTTTATTGAAGAACATTCTTGTCATAGCTTTACTCCTTACTTGACTATTTTGTTATTTTATCATTTGTTTTAATTCTGTATTTATTAATAGGGCTGTGATAAAATGCTTTTATTGAACATTCTTGTAACAGATTTGACTATTTTTCAATTTTACTAAATATTTTAATTATGTAGTTATCATTAGGGCCGCGACAATATTCTTTTATTCAATAATATTCTTGTTGTTACTTGACTATTTTGTGATTTTACTATTTCTTTTAATTCTTTCGTCATTGGTAGGGCTGTGACAATATGCTTTTACTGAAGAACATTCTTGTCATAGCTCTACTCCTCATTTGAGTATTTTGAAATTTTACCATTTCTTTTCATTCTATAGATATTAGTAACAACCACAGAATTAAAACAAATGATAAAATAGCAAAATACTCAAGTGAGGAAGAGAGCTATGGCAAAAATACTATGTGATAACAAATATTGTCACAGCCTTAGTAATAACTTGGTTGAAAATGTTTTGATTATAAAAATCACTGAAATAACAAATATGAAAATTAGGAAACTGTCAAAAGATTGTACAACACAAAGGCTTCAGCCCGGGAACACATAATGGCTTCTCTAGGATAGAGATTCAACTATCATATCTGTCTTTTATATTCAATGAAAAAATAATACTTTGCTATTCCAAACAATTTAATAAAAATAAAAAATAAAAAATTAGGAATAAAAGAGCATCAAATTTGATGAATTACTAGCAAAAGAATTAAACAAATAAAAACGAAAGAAAGCCTGAAAACACACGCAAATATTATATGATCAGTTTTGAAAATGTTTCTAACATTAGTATTTTTAGGTAATTCAGAATTTTGCTCTTACCTTCATTGTTGTATCCATAACATTTTTTTTTGTTATCAACGGTATTCTATCAATATATCTGGTCAATTTCTTTTGTTTTTATTTTACGGCATATCAACCTTTTAGATCATTTAATGCTAAGAACAATAAGATTTGAGAAACGTTATGTTTTTGTCCACACTTACTTTTTTGAATAACACAATATGCACTATTTAATTCATATCAACCATTTTAGGTCATCTAATGTCGAGAACAATCAGATTGGGAAACGTTATTTTTTTGTCCAAACTTAGTTTTTTTAATAACACAATATGCACTATTTAACCCATAGCTGGGTAGAAATTGGACATTTTCCCAGGGGCATTAGGCAAAATATGAAAAATCGAACGACTGACATTCGAACTCATGAACTACGATTCTGAAATCCGACTGCCTACCCATTGGCCCAAAACGACTTCCCCACCTTCAGTGTTGTATTTGTAACGGTTTTATTGTTGTTATTAACTTAACAGCATTCTATCCATGTGACTGTTCAATTTCATAGATATTCAGTTTAGATTAAGCATTATGCATAGAAATGTCTACCAATATTTTATTATATGCATGATCGTTGATAATTCTCATGCCCTCAGCAATAACTGTTAATTGTGTGAATTTATTAAATGAATTCTAATATGATTCCCATTTTAGTTATTTGGACATCTACTCCCATTCACCTAAAAGTTTCGGCGGATATATATCAAGGAAGATGACGTAGTGATTCTAGTAGATGATTTATATAAATTCTAATTGATATATATATATGAGGAAGAAATATGTCCAATCCTGACTGTGAGTGAAGCTATGTGAAGAATACGTAATATAGATTGTCCTAATCTCTCATACCACTTACGTATTATCGACGGATTAAAAAAATGATAAAGTCCATAGTTCTCTTGTTTGTTTGCTTTGTGTTTTACGGTTTTATGTCTATATTATGTTCCATAATGATCTTATTAGTTGGTTCATTATGAGGTTGAATAAACCACTAGAATTAATAGTTTTAAACAATCGTAAAAAGATGAAAAGTTGATTTGGCCCAGTGAATAGGCAGTCGGACTTCGAAATCGTAGTACGCGAGTTCGAATCGCAGTCTTTCCGTTTGCGTTCATATCCGGACTAATATCCCCACATTCCTTACAGCTATGGGTTGAATAACACATATTGTGTCAATCAAAAAAGTAACAGTGGCCAAAAACTAACGTTTACCAAAAATTATTGTTATTGACATTAAATGACCTAAAAAGTTGTATATGGACCAAATAGTGCATATGGTGTTATTCAAAAACCTAAATGTGGTAAAAAATTAACGCATTATATGACCTAAAAAGGGATGATATGCCGTATAACACAAACAAACAAACATAAATCAATTACAAAGTGCATATACTAAAAATGTGTATGATCAAAATAAGACTAATTGGCAAGGATGATAACAGTATTGGAACGACTAAAAAAATGCTGAGTTTTGACCAATGAGAATGTGATCAAATCCAAGAAATCTAAATAAAATTAGTTTTTTCATTATAAATTCAGATAAATACAGAAGCAATGATGTCTCCGTAACAAAAAAAAAGATATAAATAAAGGTTCTAGTACTTAAGCCTATTCAAAATAAATTCAAAAATATAAATAACTATCTAAATACCTTAGAATAAAGTGTAAAAATTAAATGAGACTATTTTTTTCTGTTAAAATTTAACGAAAGATCAAATATACTATCTTTTTATAAAGTGTGGAATCATTTTATACTTTATTTTAAATCAATTAATTTTTTGTGCTTCATTTGCACTTACTTTTTTGAGTTTATCTTCTTGTGTTCTTCACTTGGTTTTCCAATCTCAAATAGTAATTCTTAACGATTCTATTTTCCTGATCCGTACTAGGTTCATTCATTTTTTTTTTTACCTTCTTATAATCAATTTTAATTCTGATCTTTTAGATTTGTTCAGAAGCACAAGGTTTTTCTTGGTTGGTTTTTTATAGTTCATTATGGATTAATAATTTTACAGCTCTTTAATTATCTCATCAGTATTTTTTTTAATCCCGTTTTTTTTAGAGAATAATTGATTTTTTTTCTAAGTTTCCTTTCTATTTTCAGAAATTTAATTTAATTGTTTACCACTTAAAAAAATATTTATGATAGTTACCTTCTAAAAGTGTGTGCGTCAAATCTATTTCCCATGAAATATATATATATATATGAAGATAAAAATAACTACAGAAAACAAAACCTACGTGTGACAATGTAATGATTTTTATGGGAAATATATATATATATATATATATATATATAATTTTTTTTAATGCAACCACTTCAAAGAATAAAAAACAAAGTTAACACAATGTAAGATTGTGGATCTTTGGAGTACGTAGGTAGTCTAATTTCGATCATTAAAAACATTTTAAATCAAGAAAAGTTTAGAATTATTTACCTGCTAAAAAATTATTGATACGCTAAGAATCTCCAACCGGACTTTATACAAACGAGGGAAACTCTATTCGTATTCTGATTGAATAACATGATTATTCCTACAATTCTCATTGCTATTATTAACTGATTTGAAAAAAGTGACTTTGATTAAATTTTAGGTTAACTTGATTCTATCTGAATCTCTTAAAAAAACAAATGATGAAGCTTCACTGTGCAGTTCTATTTCTTGTAATAATATCTCCAGATTTTCTCTGTATTAATAATAGTATTTTAATGGTATTAGTGGTAGTATTTTTAATGGTATTAGTAGTGGTAGTATTTGTATTGTTAATATTGTTTTGTTATTATCATTATTTAAAAGAGTAATAGTAAATGTAGTAGTAGACGTATTTTAACGGTATTAGTAGTAGTATTTAATGTTATTATTATTAGTAGTATTGTTATTGTTAATAATGTGTTGTTATCAGTATTTAAAAGAGTAATAGTAGTTGTAGTAGTAGTTGTTCTTTTTCTTGTGTTAATTTTTAATTATTTTTTGATCGATTCATTATGATAACATCAAGCACTTTTTTTCTTCTAATGCTCATTTTCACATTTCTCGTTTTTTTACTCAATATTCTCTTTTCCTCCTCCTCTTCCCCGACACTTTCTCCTCCGACATCTCCCCCTTTTCTTCTTCTTGTCTTTTTCTATTCTTCTTCTTCTTCTTGTCTTTTTCTATTCTTCTTCTTGTCTTTTTCTATTCTTCTTCCCCTTGCCTTTTTCTATTATTATTCTTCTCCTTTTTCTTTTTCTCATTTTTCTTCTTCTCTCTTTTCTTCTTTATCTTCTTCTTCCCCTTTTCTTCTTCTTCTGCCTCTCCATTTTCTTCTTCTCCTTCTTCTTCTCCTTCGTCTTCTCTTTTTCTTTTTAATCTCCTCCTTCCTCTTTTTCTTTTTCTTTCTTCTTCTTCTTCGTTTAATCTATTTTCTCCATCACCGAATCACCCCCCCCCACCATTTCTTCTTATTTATTTTTTCTTTGTTCTTTTATTAAAATCACTCTTTTTTACTATTTTTTCGTTCATATTTTCCCCGTTTTTATGGGTTCATTTTCATGTGTCTTTCCCCTATTTAAAATTTTATTTTTTATTTCTTAAATTTATTTTTTGTTTTGTTTTTCTGTTTTTTTACCCATTTTTTATATTTTTAAATTTTTTTTGTGTTTTTTTTTCATATTTTTCCCCGATTTTTATTTTATTTTTTTAATCCTTTTATTTCTTGTGTGTGTTTTTTGGTTTCTTAGCATTCTCCACTTGAACAAATGACAGATTAATCTCCGATTCTATCTCCTCCCTGATAATAAAAAAAGAACCTGGATGTGCCACAAGCAATCAAGTATTTTAAGCAAAGTGCACTCAAGTCCCAGTAGATGATAACCGAATTCTCCGGGCAAATGCTGTTTACGCTGTAGTTTTCCTCATCACCAACAGAGCAAAACACTGTAAATCGACCATGAAGACGTAATGGCTGTGAGTTTTTGTTGGTCGTATAAAAGACGGTTATTTATTTTCCCGAACAATGACTGGGGCTGTGACAATATCATTTTATTAAAGAATATTCTTGTCGTTACTGGACTGTTTTGTGATTTTACCATTTCTTTTAGTTATGTAATTATCAGTAATTCATCTACTAATAACTATAGAATTAAAAGAAATGATATAACAGCAAAATAATCAAGTAGCGACAGGAATATTATTTAACAAAATGATATTATCACAGTCCTACTAATAACTACATAATTAAAAGAATGGTAAAGCAGCAAAATATTCAAGTAACGACAAGAATTTGTTTAATAAAAGAATATTGTCACATCCCTACTAATAGCTACTGAAGGAAAATAAATGGTAAAATAGGAAAATAGTGAAGTAACGACAAGAATATTCTTTAATAAAAGATTATTGTTACAGTCCTAATTATGACTCATCTGAAGGATTCCAAAAACATTTAAAACATAAGTTTATAATTTTCTTCCTAAGTAAGATTACTCGGTAGAGAATGCTGTTTTATTTGAGTAACAGACAAAACAAGAGACTAAGAGGTACCGATTACTATTAGAACCAGACAAACACTAATCAATCAGTTTTAAACAGTAACATAATCATTGGAATTCATTGAGATGAGGGTTCATAATCTAGTATTGATTTTATTAGCTGACTGTTGATGAGGACAACAGTACGCTAATAAAATCATTACCAGATTATGAAGCCTCATCTCAATGAATTCCAAACAGTGTAAGAACAACTATAAAGATTGGGACAACGGTCCGCTAATAAAATCTATACTAGATTATGAAGCTTCATCTCAATGAATTCCAAATAGTCTAATAACACCTATACTGATGAGGACAATGGTCTGTAAATAAACTCAATACTAGATTATGAAGCCCCATCTAAATGAATCCAAAATAGTGTAACAACTATGGCTATGACAATATTCTTTATTAAAGAATATTTTTGACACGACCCTAATTGTTACTTGACTATTTTGCAATTTTACCATTTCTTTTAATTTTGTAGTAATTACGAATAACTGTAGAATTAAAATAATTAATAAAATAGCTAAATAGCAAAGTCTGTGGCAAGAATATTCTTTAATAAAAGCATATTGTCATAGCCCTAGTAATAATAACTATAAAGACGAGGACAACAGCCCACTAATAAAATTAATACTAGTAGCATACTCTATTACAACAATTGACAGTAAGTTTTTATATTTATAGATAAAAGGCTCAATATCAGTGTTAGAGCGTATGTAGTAGATAAGCGTGGACACAGTCAACGGCTTCAGTTAACGAGCTCCATCTGTCCGTGATAGCAGGAAGTAAATGTAATGGTTTTGACTGGGATTTGAAATCGTGTATACGTTTCTCGTGTCCAAAAATTTACCACTCCTGAAAGTGAATCTAATGGTTTTAACTGGGATTGGAACCGGTGTAATACGATTCCAGAGTCCACAGTTTTACCACTTCTGAAAGTGCGAGTTCGAATCCCAGTTTCTATGTTTGCGTTCATATTCGTATTAATACTGTTGGGAAAGCTATGAATCCCCACATACCCTCCAGCTATGGGTCAAATAGTGTAATTTGTGTCATTAAAAAAAGAACTATGTGTGTACTAACGTTTACCGACAATGATTGTTATTGGCATTAAATTACCTAAAATGGTTGATTTGCCGTAAAACACAAACAAAAAAAATCTTCTGAAAGTAAATGCAATGGTTTTGACTGAGATTTGAACTTGTGTGGTACGATTCCAGTATTCAAGCTTTTACCACTTCTGAAAGTAAATGCAATCGTTTTGACTGGGATTTGAACCCGTGTAATATATATCGCAAGGGAAGCCTTCTAGTCTAAATAACACTAGATGCACTTTCCAGCCGAAACCTAAGTTATCACTCCATGATATTTTTATTAGAAAATTTTATTATGGCGACCTGTCTATAAGCCAGAGATAAATCGACTGAGAAATGAATTGAATTAATATAAATAAACAAACAAAACTATGTGGAGTCAATTCCCGCATCTGAGTCAAACACTCCTATATTGATTAGATAAAAAAAAAAACCCGAAGAAATGTTTACATTAAATGAAAAATATATATAAAGAAATGAATAAATAAAAATGAATATAAAAAAATATTCACATTTATTTTCTTTGTAATTAAAAACGAGAAATTGATGGGGATTTTAAACAGCTAATAAGAGTATCCAATTTATTTTGCAGAGATAAATTGCCTCATAATTGAGACACTATAAAAGACTTAAAAGTATCTTCAGTTAAGTCATTTTACACTCCATTCAAAAAGATTGGCTTAACTTTATTGGTTTATCAGAATCTTTATGAGAATTGCAGAACTAAGGAAATCGAAGAATATGCCAAGACTTGCAGAATGTTATCTGACGAAATGTTCAATATAAAGAAGTCGCAAAATTAAGAATAATGTATTTGAAAATTTGATGATAATAATAATAATAATAATAGTATCAGAAATGACAAAAAAGCACTTGATATATATATATATATATCTGTCGGTCATTGGCGGGACTGAAGTGACACTTACGGTTTAAACAGAGACACTTATAGTTGTCGGAACCTCATACGTCGAAAGCGACGAGAGAGTCCATCATATATATGTGTGTGTGTCTGTGAGTGTTTAAACCGTAAGTGACACTTCAGTTCCGCCAGTATATATATATAAATATATATATATATATATATATTTTGCAGAGTAG
>JAYKTE010350514.1:0-10961 GCA_036873565.1 Xipholeptos notoides | reverse complement strand
ATATTGTTGGTAACCACAAACACTAGTGTGGTTGCATGAGTGGAGTCATCAGAATGGTAGCCTCAGGTATATAATTCAGGAAAGAGTCAAACCAAGAAAGAAAAAAAAGAAAAAGAAAAACAATAAAAACAATGAAACAACCTATCCCACATAAAAAATAAAATGCTGTGTTCATTTTGTAAATGGGGACATCAATGAAATAAAATCTTTCAATTGTCTGAACAAAGTAAAAAAACTCAGGATGGCATCGAATATGTTAAAAAAAACAAAAGAACAAGCAAAGAAAAAACAGATAAAAATGATTCGTAATAATGATTAAAACTGAAAAAAACTAATGTATGATCATAAAGGTATAATTTCTTTCTATTTATAGTTCTTTCTGCCAATTTCTATATTTCTTTTTTTATTCATCAATCTATCTCATTCTATTCTTATCAATCTATCTATCTCTATTCTTATCTATCTATCCATCCATATATTTCTATAAATATCTATTTATTTTTTCCTATCTATCAATTTATCTCATTCTAGTCATATCTATTTATCTATATCATTGTTTTCCTATTTGTCATCTTTTTATCTATTTACCAAATTTTCTATTTATCTATCTATTTATCCATCCACCTATCTATATATCTATATCTATCTATCTATATATATATATATATATATATAGGAAGAAAAATTTTCTTCGTATTTAAGATACAAAAGAAAAATGTGGTAAATGAATAAAAAGAGTATGTCTGTCTGTCTATCTCTCTATCCATCTATCAATCCATAAATATATATATATGTGTGTATCTATCTATCTATCTGTCTGTCTGTCTATCTATGAGTATGTTTGTCTGTTTATCTCTTGACCACTTCATCCCTTGATCTATTTATCTATATATCTATTCATCTCAGTTTATCACTACCCATCCATCAGTCCAATCAATTAAGAAACTGATCATCAATCAGTCAGTCTGTCTGGCTGTCTATCCATTCAGTTAATGTCAAAACTTGTTCAATTTGTTTCAATGTCGTCTTTCCAGCCAACTAAAGATCATTTTAAATTCCTATTCTTCAAATCTTGTATTCAGTGTAGCAAGCATGTTGATGTCAGTATGTAATAAGTCTCCTAGCAGAGAAGTTCTTATTTTTTTGCTTGTATTTCAGGACTTAAAATGGAAGATCTAGCAGAACAATACTGACAGCTGATGCCTTTTTAAATACAGTAACAAAAAAAGCTACAGAAACAGGCGGAAAGATATGACATGTGTATGCTGTTATGGAACAGATGCCAGATATGCCATAAAACAAAACCAAGCAAAATTTCATCCATACAACCTTTGCAGGATAAATTTGGGGTATATGAGATATTTGAACTTGAATTTTGTTTTCAACCAGAAAAAATAGCTGCTAAGGGTTCGAACTTTAAAAATTGGATCATTGTGGGCTAATAGTGTCTACTGAGTAAGGGCTATATTGGTAATCGAGGTGTCAATATAACCGCAGTCTGCTAAAATATCTTTTAGCTTTCAAAAATGACTGCAGTTTACTTAGGTAGAAAAAAAAAGTTGGGAATTGCAATAAACACCAATCAAAATGAGCACAAAAGGATCATCAAAGCAGCCCCTGAGCAAGGCTGGGCAATATTGATAGTACTTCAAAAAATAGTCATTCCTTTGAGAACATTGTATAAAACTCTGTAAAGATTACTAAACTACATTTTGGTTATTACCACTAACCAAAAAAATGCCATTAAACATTTCTACAATAAAAGTAGACATATCTTAATAAAAATGATATTTGTATGATAAGAATTTCAATTAGAGCCTAGAGAAGAAAAAAAAAAGTATACACATATATTGAATATTAACATTTTTAAAAACTAATAGAAAATGTTAGATTTTAGATAAACACAAAGAAAGAAAGAAAATCTTTGATTTTTAGAAATCATTATCATTTGATAATTTTGGGTTCTATATTTCTAAACAACAAATAACATATCGACTGATTGGACTTTGATCTAAAAGAAAGAAAATTTTATCTAATAGATTTAAACCAGTTTTTGTTGGGTGACAAAATGGGCTGAAATGGGAATCAATATTGAACTACAACTATATAACTATCTTCTCCACCATCACCACGGTCATCATAAATACCATCATCATCACCAACATCATTGACACTACCAATATTATCATCATTGACCCTACCACCACCACTACCACCACCACCACTACAATCACTATCTTCTCAACCATCACTATTGTCATCATTAATCCCACCATCATCACCAACATTACTTCCACTATCATCATTAACATTGCTACAATACACCCACCACCATCATCACAACCTATGTCACTATTAACACTGCCACCACCTCCATCACCACTATAATCACTATGACCTCTACCATCACTATTATCATCATTGACACCACCATCATCCCCAACATCACTGCTACCATCATTATCATCAACACCATCACTACAACCATTACCACAACCATCACCACTACCATAATTACCATTACAACCATTATCATCAACACCACCAACACCACACCATCATCACCATCCCCACTACCATCATCACCATCCCCACCACCATCATTAACATCCCCGCCACTATCATCATCATAACCATTATTACCATTGCTACTATTTTAAATCATTCTCTAGTATACTGCTACTTTTCCCAAAGGTGATCTGTCACATTTATTTTTAAATCACATTTCTTTGATGATAAAACTCAACTGGTGTATAAATAAATAAATCTTCTATCCAGGCTTGAGAATCACAAAGCTTTCTTTCCTGTCGTCTTTTAAGACTGACAAATAAGTTTTAAAACATTTGATTAAAGTCACTCTAAGTGAATTGAACCTGGAAATACTGAGTACAATCCCCCCCAACCCCTGAGGCTGGACTCATCGGAGTGAACCAAATAGCATTTACAAGGATGAATAAACTAGGAAGCCCAATTAACGGATACAAGACACCTGAAGGAAATTGGAAAGAGAACAGTCGACACCCTATGAATTAAATAAAGAGTTTCATTCAAATTTGATAAATGCAAAGTGAATGCAGCACTGCAAATATTTTTGAATTAAGACAAAGGAGACAGGGAACAAAACTAAAGGATGTGTTTATAATATCATATATACTTGGTTACACACCAAGCCAAGCTAGTTTTACATGCTTATTATATTCTCAGCCTTTTTGTAATCAGTGTTACCCTTCCCCTAGATGAGTTACTCTCATTAAGTTAACAGATCTTATCTATCTTTAATCTATCTTATCTTTTGAAATCTTAAACTTAGATTAGTTACTTTCCTGAGTTAACAGGCCTCATCTGCCTGAGATTAGTGAAAGTGAAAATAATGGTTTTAAATTGATTTTGGACTTATATGATACAATTCCAGTGTCCAAGCTTTTACCACTCCACCACCTTCGTTGCCTGGGATGTGTTGATAATAATAATTCTTGTTTTAAAGATTTACTTTAATCTTAAATCCAAAATCATACTTAAAAAAATTGGTGAACAAATTAAAATGGATTGAGCAATAAATAATATTAAAATAGGAAAACACTTGCAATTCCAATGAATAATGATATTTATTAGAAAGAGTGAAATATTTGTATAAAAAGATTTGATTCTATTGGTTTATGCATTAATAGATAAGGAAACTTGCTATTTCAATGAATTATGATATTTATTAAAAATAGCAAAATACTAATAATATTGCTTAGCTTTGCTCAGGGGTTATATTTGACCTCCTTTCTGACAGAAAACCAAAACAAATTTGTATATGTTCCACAGGTCCAAATGCTCCATATATTAAATTTCAAGTCTGTACACCAAAAATTGGCAAACTAGTTTGGGGGTCTGTAGTCCATGTAACTTTTGAAGAATTCTTTCAATGGTAGACTGTAAGAGTGTGTAAAATTTTAAGTTGATGGCCTTTCATGGCTGTCAGCTTATTGCCTGTGTAGTCATTCGACCAAAAGCTTATATATGATATATATGTACTTGGTCGAGCATCAAGCATATTTAGGTACAAGGCCAGTTTTATGTGCTTATATTCCCAGGTTTTTTGTAATGAGTGTTGCCCTTCAGCTAGATGAGTAACTCTCACTGAGTTGACAGATCCCATCTACCTGGATTTTTTTAATTAGTGTTATACTTACACCTAGATGAGTTACTCTCCTGAGGTAACAAGCCTCATCTGTCCGAGTCTACTGAAAGTGAATTAAATGGTTTTGACTTGGATTTGATCTTGTATAATATGATTCCAGAGTCCACGATTTTACCACTGCTCCACCTTTGCTACCGTATATATGTATATAGTTTCTGCAGTGGCAATTTTGTGTAATTTCATTGACTTTCTTGGTCCTCCTTGCATGGCTGGTAAATGACATTGAATGTCATCCGGGCAAATGGGCATTGCATGACTTATGCCACATCAAATCAACATAGTTGCAGTAATTGCCAATATCTCATCAGGATTAATAAACTGTTAATGCGATGGATTCTTTCTATTGATCTCAATAAGTTACTGACTTTTTGTATTATTCTATAAAATGGCGTCAAGCAGCATTCTAAACTTTGGACACACAGAGACTTATCACTTCATAAGTTCCAGGGACACATAGAGATTCTTCATCAATTCCAGAGATACACAGAGATTTTTCATCAGTTCCAGCTTTTTTAGGCCTGTTTTAAAATCAAATCAAATTATTTTTTGTCAACCATTTCAATGCATTGATAAACTTAAAGGTTTTGAAAGTATTTAAAAATAATTTTGTTTTTGTTTTCTAAATATTATTATTATTTTTTTTTTTGTAATTATTTTGAAAATTGGAAAAATAAATATCAAATGTGTTTATTTTATGACTAAAATAACTAAAAATAAGAATAAATATTCAGTATGGATGATGTAGAGCCTTTATTTAATGTGATTAACATAATATAATGAAAAATTGACATAAATGGTTTGAATTTCATCAAAATAGATCTTCATTTATGTAGACCCTTTATTGAAAATTCAATATAATATAATAAGAAATTAACGTAAAAGGTTTGAATTTCATTAAAATAGGAACCTTATTTATGTTGGACTGTGCATTAAAATAGTGTTATTTTGACATATACTTCACTTAATATGAAAATTAATGTAGGTTAAAGATAAGAATAAATTTAGATTTTAGAAGTATCAGAAAAATAGGTGTATCCAGGTAGAATGATTATACACACTAATATTTTAAGGAAATTTGTATTTAGCTTCTTCTAATTATTTTGACTGAGAGCTTGCTATCTTGAAACATATTTGTTACATTCTTACATTGAGATTTAGCACTATGGCTGACATTAAACCAAGAAATATACATTTGAAGTGTTCTAAATCTTTTCAGCAGCTTTTTACTTTTTTCTGTAAGCAGATTAAATAAGCTAGCTCATTCATCATTTTAAAAAATAAAAAGATTAATCTCAAGATCTAATCTCACTATCTTGGAAACAGCCGAGCTTGCAATAACAGAATGAAATATTGTTTAATTTTCTATTATTAATGATTATACATTAATTAATTGAGCCCTTTTGAAAGAGATTACTTGGCATACTGTGACTCATAACCTGCCGAAGAATCCTTTCATTGTAAATTAGTTTTAACCAATCTCTTGGGGCCCATTAGCAAATAGAGGCCCTTCGGCTGTGACCCATAAATACCATCCATTCATTAATCCACCTCTAGATATGATGATTATTTGCATACCACACCATACATCTCTGTATGGGGAAAACTGAACCATAAATTATACTATCATTAAACACCATCACATATCAACAGGATGAATAACTCGAATAAAGAAGTCATGGCTTTAAGATTTAATTTTCTATTGTGACTAGATAAAATAAAAGAGACATCAGGACTGATGAATTTTCAGCTATAAAGACCTACTGAAAATAAAAATATTCACTAACAACATCAAAGTGTGAATAAACCAAATAATGATAATGTTGTGGTTGTGGCTCGGAAAAGTCATTAAGAAAGACTCAGATATGGATATTCATTAGATTGGTATCATATTAACAAAAGACAGAATACAGAGAGAAATGAAGGTGGTTGTAGTTAATGCTAACATAGCGGATTACAGATTGAGACTGTTTAGAGTGGTGCCTTTTGCTATATATGTATATATATATATATATTTATATATAGTTTGGAAGAGTTGATATATGTATATGGGTGAGTTCCCACAAAAGATAACTACCAAACTTGATCTTAAAAATTCTAATAAGAAGACTTTGTATATATAATAGGAGACATGAAAACTGATTGCTAAATCAGAATGATAATAATTCTTAATCGTGATCTTAGAAAAAAAATTTAAAAAAACATTGCACACATTGAGAACAATGGTAAAAAAAAAAACTGAATAATATTACTTACCTGATTTGTTCTTTTGAAGATAATACTAGTTATTTCAATAAATATGAAAACTATAGTCAAAAATATTTCAAAAATGTTTTTATTATAAGCATTGTATTTTATAGAACTATCAACTACACTGATAAGAAATATTTTTAAATATTAGAAAATTCTAATACTGTTTTAAATATTGTATTTTGTAGAACTATTAACAATGAAGATGAGAACAATAGTCTAAATGTTTCAAAATTGTTATTATTATTATTATAAACGTTGTATTATATAGTACAATTCTGTGATAACCTGAAACTGCCTAAAAGTGAAGAAACTTCATGAATTGTAAATGAAAACATTTTTTTTTTTTAAAAGAAGAAAAGATTTAAAAATAAAAAGAGGCAAAAGCAGAAAAGAAAGGCAATTTCTTGTAGAATATTTATCCAGCTTCTGATTGGTCAGGTTTTGTTTGTTAAGTAAAATCCTGTGAGCATTTAATTCATAAATCTCAAAGAAGAGAAATTTTTAGATTGATAATCCTCATAAATATACAAAAATAAACGGCTTAAGTTCTGGTAGAAAGGGTTGTCATTCAGGGCAGATAACACAAGGTTGACTTCCGCAGAATAAACTGCCCGAAGAGAAGCAGAAAAAAATTTTGCTTTTTAGAAATTCATTTTTTTTATTTGTTTTACTTTGTTGTTGTTTTTTCCCTTCCTTCTTTATTTTTTGTAACCATTTTTTGATCAAATTTCATTCAGAGCAAGGACGCAACTATATTGAAGTACTATAAGTACATAGACAGGGTGGCAGCAGAGATACTGGACCAGATTTCAAACTTGAATAATTTTATTTTTTAAATTGGTCTTTTCTACAAATTCAATGTAAATATAGGGTTTATTAACTTTCTGCTCATTTTCAGATAAAAAATTATAGGATTTAATTGATTCACTTTCTGTTCATTTTCAACTAGACAACTAGACAATTCACCTGATTAACATTCTATTCTTCTTTGGGTAGACATCTATAGGATTTAATTGATTGAATTTCTGTTCATTTTCAGCTAGACATCTCTAGGATTTAATTAATCAACTTTAATTTATTTTCAAGTAGACAACAATAGAATTTCTGTTCATTTTTGGGTAGAAAACTATAGGATTTAACTGATTATTTTTCTGTTCATTTTCAGATGGTAAACTATAGGATTTAATTGATTAACTTTATCTTTATTTTCAGGTAGACAACTATAAAATCTAACTGATTAACTTCCTGTTCATTTTCAGGTAAACAACTACAGGGATTCAATAATTAACTTTATCTTCATTTTCAGGTAGACGACTATAGAATGTAATTGATTAATATTCTGTTTATTTTAGACAACTATAGGATTTACATAACTTACTCCATGAAGATTCCCAAGTTTGATCACCGGAAGAAGGCTGAATTATTCATCTGCTGAAACATTGTATAGATAACAATACAGGATAACCATCTGAAAATTCAATACTTTAAAGATATAGTTATTCCTTTTAGAATAAAGTATAAAACACTTTAAAGATTACTAAATTACTCTTTGGTTATTGACCTTAACCAAAAAAATTTCAATACATTAATTTGTAATTTGTGTATCAAATTTTCATTGTGAAGAAAATAATAAAAATGAGAACAATAGTACAAAAACCCGATACAATTGAATGGTTCAGATATTTTTTCAATTTATTCAAATACTGGATTAATTTGCTTGAATCTTTTTTGTTTTTTGGTTTTCTTATTTTTTTCTCTTTTCATAGAGAAACTGTCTCCATGATTTAATAACAAATTCACTTGACCCGTACAATTCAACGTAGTAATTTTTATTTCAATCCACTAATCTACAATTGCCATTGGTAAATTGCAGTTAATGAATTTAATTGTATCTTCTTTTGACTGATTAATTAATTAATTAATTAATACTAGAACACATAATTGTTCTCTTCTGAACTCTTTTTTCTCTTTTTTTCTCTTTTAGCCTTAAGATCTAAAAACAATTCAATTAATTTTATTTTTAAAATTTTTCTTTGTCTTTTTTCCACAATGTTCAACTTTTTACAGTATTTTCTAAATGCTTCCAATACTTTTTTTTATTTAATCTTTCACTGAATGCTTATTTTTGAAAAGTTCTAAGGAAGTTAATCTATGTAAAAAAAAAAAACCCTGTAATCTATCTAATACAAAATTTTGGTAAATGATGTATAGTTGGTCAAGAACCAAACCAAGTTAGGCACAAGGCCAATTTTTAATGCTCATCATATTCCCAGGCCTTTTGAAATCAGCGTTACCCTTCACCTAGAGGAGTTACTCCCATTGAGTTGATGCTCCTTATCCACCCAGGTTTTTAGAATCAGTGTTATCCTTAAAGTCCAAGCTTTTACCATTGCTCTATCTTTGCTGCCCTAAAGAAACAATATTTTGCTATTTGACTGCTTTAATTTGAAGAATCAATTTATAAAGTTAACATAAACCCAGATTCTTTATTTTAATGTAATGTCATTTACAATTTACGCTTTTATATTTTTGAATCAATTGATACAGATTTATATCTGTACTACTTTTTGTTACCCAACAAAAATGGCTTTACAATTAACAAAATTTAATGCATTTTTATAGTTATAAATTTTAATACAATTTTATGGTAACAAATTCCATATTCCTTTTAATAAATTCTAAATTCATTTTCAAAATAGTAAATTCTAATTCATTTTCAATGTTATAAATTCTTATGCATTTTCAAAGAAGTTAGTAATTTTCTCCAATGCCCTGAAATTCATATGTCCAAAGTATGACCGACTATGTTTCAACAGTCCAGTTTTTATAAGCTTAATATACTTAAACAAATGGATAAGTATTTTCTTATTGAATACTTCCTTTTTGTAAGCAATTGCACAACTATTTAAATCTTTCTTTGATATCATACACATTAATTCAGTACAGTATGACTGAGATGTAACAATAAATTATACATTATCTCTTCTTTTCAAAAGTTTCAAATAAAATAATGATTATTATTGCTTCAAATATGGAAGCTACTTGGGACAGTGGTTAGGCAATCGGACTCTGGATTTGCAGTACGCGTGTTTGAACCCTGGCTGTTCCATCAGATTCACCTGTGGACTAATTTCGTTGGGAAAGGTATGGATCCCTATTTCCCTAGAGCTATGGATTAAATAGCCATAGTAAGTAATTCATCTTATGGTGGTTTCATGATAAAAACACCCTTGTATTCAGCTTTAGCTATCTCCCTTAATTGGGATATACATGCAGCTGGGGACCGCTTGTGAAATTAAAATTCCTAGGGGAACTCGCCACAGAATCGTGTGTTCAGTGGTTGAGCTGGCTCAATCTACAAATGTGAGTAAGGCAACCATACACACACACACACACACATACACACACAAACACACAAAAAGAGGAATAAAGGAATGAATAAAATTGGAATGCCCTCCACATGAAGAAGACAAAGAAGAAAAATATCAAAAAGATAAATAAGAAGAAAAAGAAAAAGAAGATAGATAATAAGAATATGAGGAAGATAAAGAAGAAAAATATAGAGGAGAAGAAGAACATGAAGATAAAGAGGAAGAAGATACAGAGGAAGAAGATAGAAAAAAGAAGATAGAGAAGAAGAAAAAGAAAATATAATGAAGATTATGAAAAAGAAGAGAAGAAGACAGTGAGAAAGACAGTGAATAAGAAGAGGAAAAAAAGAACAAAAAGAAAAAGAGGAAGAAAAGGAAGAAATAGAAGTAGAAGAAGAAGAAGAAGAAGAAGAAGAAGAAGAACAAGAACAAGAACAAGAAGAAGAAGAAGAATGAAAAAAATAGATTTAAAAAAAACTGAATTTCTTTTTTTTTCTTCTGAAAACCGTTTTATCCACAATTTTCTGTCTTTTTCCATCATTGATTTTATCTTATTTTTTATTTTTTTAGTTGAACTGATTTAAAGATGTATAGTTTTTGGTAAGAAAATCATTTTTTTTTTCTGATATTATTGAATATCTTTTTTGAATTCATTTCAGATTTGTGGAAAGAAATCATTTTGTAAGACCAATAATTTCCAATATCTGATTGAGACTATTTTAATTGGACGAAGAAAAAAATGGAAGAAAAACTAATTAGATATTAATATTTAATGAATTGTATTAATTTTTCTATTTGTATACAAATGATTATATTTAATGAATGAGGAATTTATATTTATACTAATAATTGGCTTTCTTTTTTTCATACCCAAGATTTTTTTTAACTCCTTTTATTTTGCTGAAATTTTTACTTTAATCATTTTGGATTTAAAAAAAGCCACCTGGAGGTCTATCCTACTGGCAAACTATGCAAAACGGGTGGGGGTATGCATTTGGATGTGTCGTGAGGATTGTCCTTCTTTTGTAAAGAAGTTGCAGTCACCACCACCACCATATATATATGTACGTATGTATCATATATATATATATATATATATATATATATATATATCAGAGCTGGGATTCGGTAGAAAAAATCTACCGCCGGTATCG
>JAYKTE010350404.1:0-10962 GCA_036873565.1 Xipholeptos notoides | reverse complement strand
CGTGTAACGAAAATCAACAAATGAAAAAAAAACAATATTAAAATACATCCGTAATATGTTCTTTTTTAAATATCAATTTTAGTGTATATATATATATATGTGTGTGTGTTTGTTTGTGTGTACGTGTCTGTGTGTCTGTCTCTGTCTGTCAGTGTGTCTGTATTTATGTGTATGTGTTTGACTGGACTTTTACACACGTAGACAAGTGCGTAGCAAGTCTGTAAATAGTGCTGCGGAACTATTAACTTCCAAAAATATTCGAGAATTTATATTGAAATTGTTTGTCTGATTTGCGGCAGAGAGACTTTTAAAGACTACTGGTTATAAGTATTTATTTTCATGTGAGAAATACTTACTATAGATTAAATAATACTTGTTTGTTGTTGACAGAATGAGACTAATTCAGCATAGTGTAATAATTCCGAGTTTAGTGAAGTCTTTCCTTTTCCCCTATAACATTCCTGGCTTCGACAAGTGCTTCTAAAATATCTGTAGTTAATGCTGAATTATTAATATTGGCCAGCCTTGTTTGTTGGCTTCATTTAACTCCTTAGAAGTTATATTACCGACTGAAATTCAAATCGAATTTGCTCTACGGGTCCAAATACCCCATATATTCAATTTCAAGTTTCTAAACCAAAAATTGGCAAATTAGTCATTAAACTTTTTAACTATTATTTCAATGGTCGACTGTAAGATTGTGTAAAATTTCGTTTAAATAGGACAAATGACTTTTTCGACTATCGATTTTCGGTATTTATAAGAGGTATTCCGAAACAATACCTACCTCCGATCTTTTCCACACATATAGAGTACAACTGTGTGAATTCTTAAGGGAGTCTATAGGGAACGAACTCACATATGGAGACACATACACAAAGTTTCATTTTTACATTATTTTAGATAACATTATAGGGTAGAATCCTAATCCTATGAAGACATTGAATTTTTAACTAATGTACTGAATTATATCAATTTAGTTATAATCATTTTCACTAATTTAAATGATATCCGCAAAAATGAAGAAATTGGTGAAATATCAAAATTCAAACAAAAATTATAAGCATTGAAATGTTCTTCTTACATTTTCTTAGCTAAACCTCTAGTTTTTCCCTTTTCTTCTTCTTATACCACACATGTTTTCTATCATTATTCATTTCAGAAACTGAGGATGGTTGTTAACTAGAACGAAATGATAACACATGTTTTTATTTTAATTTTATTTAGTTTTTTATTATACTTTAAACTATTAAACATTTTCTAAATTTCTTATTTCATTAATTTTATAGATGTTACCTCAAACTGTTTGTTTATACCCGTATAATAGCATGTCACTTCCTCTGAAAATAGTGTTTTTATTTTTTGCTGTTTTTAGCACTTAGTAATAATTCCCTACTTAGCTATAAGTATGGAAGAATAGCATTTCAAATTATATAACACTACATAACAGCATTGAACAAAAATACATTAAAGTTAAAAGCAACAAATATCTGCTTTTCTCAAAAATATTTCATTCCTTTGTTTAAAAGGAAAAATATATTGAACAAAAATAAAATTAACTGTAAACGCAGCAAAAAATGACATTCCTAGGTATGTATGCATTATTATTATCCATTAGAAAAAATATTTTATTTTGATTCACAAAAATAGAGCCAACTTTTTTACGTTTTTAAATGAAAAATGGGATAAAATGTTTAAATGGAATATAATAAAAGGAAATAAAAAACCAAAAAATAAGTATTTTAAATAGTCCCTTATAAACTTTTCTCCTATTAAAAAACTGACAATTTCATTAATTTATTTAGGTATTTTCTTTAGAATGTTGTTTTTAGATCATGATAAATATTTGCTATTCCTCTCATGTTTAGTAAAAATTTCGTTAAGTCAGTTTCCAGTAACGTAGTTTGCTTGAAAAAATAAACGATATTTTATAGAATGTGTTGAGTAGCAAGTTGTAATTTATGCAATATTGCCTGAAGGTAAAAGTCAGATTATTATTAGTAAAAATACTTCCAATTTCTTACAATGTAAATAAAATCAAGATCTTGAATGAGGTTACGCATATCAAATAAATAATATAAATGTTTTTTTTTCTATTGAATGGACACTGGTCTTGAAAATTTATTTCATAATTAATATACTTCCAGAATTCTGCATGTTTTCTCATCGACTAGTTTTGTCTTTAGTATAATGATTATACTGTTTTCACTGACACGCTGGCATAAGGACAATTTAAAAGAAAAAAGGCTCTAAAGAGAATCTCAATAACATTGTCATTTATATATTTCCCTTTCTTGCAGCTTATAACTATGAATTTGTATTAGATATAGGTTCACACAAGAGACAAACATTTATTCCTACAAACCTTTTGAATATTAATGATAAATTGCGATAAATAAGAGTTATTGATTCCTTCACTCTATGCTTATTTCAATGATATGTAAACGGGTCAATAAAAGCTTCTAGGTTTAAAATCACTTTTGATTGAAACTGTCTTTGGGAAACATATGGAAATCAAGTTTTCATATCGGTTGTAAAAAAGAAAATTTTGTTTTCCGAATTGATTGATTTTGATCAATACCTTTATTCGAGTTGTTCTGTCTTCTACTCGTATATCCA
Organism: Xipholeptos notoides; assembly: GCA_036873565.1. NCBI lineage: Eukaryota > Metazoa > Mollusca > Cephalopoda > Idiosepiidae > Xipholeptos > Xipholeptos notoides. Next base: position 8,343 of record JAYKTE010350404.1, on the reverse strand, counting down.
TTGATACCGAAGGTGGAGCAATAGCACAAGCCTGGATGTAGAATCGTATTGTACGAGTTCAAATCCTAGTAAAACATATTTACATTCCTTTTCAGCTGGTTCAAGTAGATGAGGCTCGTTAACTCAAGCGAGTAACTCGTCGAGGTGTTAGGATAAAACCGATTAAAAAAAACCTGGGTAGATGAGAGCTGTCAACTCAATGAGAGTAATGAGGTCAACACTGATTAAAAATATTGTGAGGATATGATAAGCACGTTAAACTGGCCTTGTGCCGAACTTTGTTTGGTGCTCGAATAAGTATATATCATATCCATTCATATGTTTGCAACATTTCATCCGATGAACACTTTTTCATGAAATTCTCAAAACTGGAACCTTCACGTTCAAGTCAAGAGTTTTCCCAGAACTTTAAACTTTGTCTAATTTACAGTTATAGATTCCCCTCTTGTTATCTGGTACCATGTTTAACTATGTTAGAATTTCTTTAGCTATTTTTAGCTGTGGCCGGGTGAAATCTAATACCTAAGGAGAATGTCACTGAGAATTGATGTAAGACGACTACTACAACATGCATTTTCATAGTTATCAAATGCCGAATAGAAGTAGAACTTATTTTTGCTCACTCTGTAAAATTTCTACTTATTTCTATTGAATTACAACTTATATCTATCAAATTATTTATTACTAAGGAATTACTTGTTTGTCTGTGTTTTACGGCATATCAACCATTTTAGGTCATTTAATGCCGAGAACAATCATTTTTGGCAAACGTTAGTTTTTGTACACACATAGTCTTTTTAATGACACAAATTATACTATTTGGCCCACAGCTGGAGGGAATGTGGGGATTCATAACTTTCCAAACAATATTAGTACGAATATGAACGCAAACGGAACGACTGGGATTCGAACTCGCGTACTACGATTCCGAGGTTCGACTGCCTACCGATTGGCCAAAACCGACTAAGGAATTACTGCTATCATATTCATTGTATAGTATTCATATAGAACCTGGAAGTAAATGGAAGTAAAGAGTAAATAATTTACAATAATACAGTTCGGGCAAACATCAACCTAATCAATATGACTATAGCATGGAAGATGAGAGGAAGATGAAGCATCAGAATATAGCTTGAATAAAGAGATTTGATAATTCATAATTCAATCTTATTTTCTTTAAGTTTAGGATTGTCAATTATTTGATAATCCTTCTGATTTCAGATATGTTGTACAAAAACTACTACTTGAAGTCTCCTAGCCGTGCAACAAATATTACATTGCAGAAGGCGTATATATGTATTAGAAAACTAATAAAACGAGAGAATACTCGATTATTCCTACGAAATCAATTTGGCCTCTTTTATCCCTTAATCTGCTAATTTAACACTGAGTTAGGTTAGTAATAATTATTTTGAACGCAGAACACAAGTTATGATCGATAAATATAGCTTTGAGCAGGAAGAGGCAATAAAAAATAAATATCTTGATGGGCTTTGTTACTAAATCGAAATGATTTCCTTCGATCAATTCTGGAAGAAATTGCTTGCGTTCCGAAATAAAACACTTTCTTGTAATAGAAAGAAATGCAATTGTGTACATAGCGTTGATTAGCAAGCGTAAATCTCGAGGGTGGAATAATTTTTTTTGTTCATTCCATTCTCAGAGTATTTGTAGGATTGAATCAGTTTATTATATAATATCTTGTAAAATTATTATTTAGATTATTTAAATTTTCCTTTTCAGCTTTATTATCATATTCACAACTTCAAAGCGCTTATCGGCCATAAGATGCTTTTTGTGACAATAAAAATTATGATAAGGATAAAAGTTCGAAAATACTGATAAACTCATATCACTATTTAGACTTTCATTAAACTGTTTTATATTTTTTAGATATATCTAATTAAAACTTCTTGAGACATTTTCAAAGCCATACTTTTTAAAAGTTTCTTATTTACTTCTATTTAATCAAATAAGTAAAAACGAACAATGTAGGAACAATTAAAAAAAATATCATAAAACGACAATACCACTTATTTGTTTGTTTATTTATTTTGTCTTTTGATTAAACAATGCCTAGCTATTTATAAAATATTACAAGTATATCAGCTAAAAAATATAAGTAAATATATCGAGAAAGACTATTGATTTTTGACTCAAAGAAAAACAACATAATATAGTTTTAAATATGGTAGTTTGGCGCGATTTCATAAGGCGTTTTTACATCATACAGACTAGATATAGGATAAACAGATTTTATATTTTCGAAATCGTATATTTAATTTATTTCCCTCTTTCCCTAACCCTCCTTCAGCCTCTTTATTTAATGTATGTGTGTGTGTTTGTATGTGTTAATGTGTATGTCTGTATATGTGTGTGTGTGAGTGTTTATGTTTCTGTGCCTTTTCATATATTTGATACGATCAAGTCGCGTTGGACACACTGGTTCCCGTCAGATCACCAAAGTTAAGCAACGTCCAGTCTGGTCAGTACTTAGATGGGTGCCCATTTATGAATACCAGGTACTGTATATAGCACCGGGACGTGGAAATACCCAGGTTAGTGTCTGGGCGCGATAAAACACTGGGTAGATGCACCCTTAGTCTTTGATAAGACGGCATCTAGCAGAAGGAAAACTCTGAAGTAAAACCTGAGGTTTGTTGTTCATGTAGTCTGTGTCAATCACTTGCACCGACTGTGTGTAATCAGCAGTTCCAAGAAGTGTGGATGGTGCTACACAAGAAAGAAAGAAAGAAAGAGAGAGGAAGATATTTATTAGATATGTAGATAGATAAATAGATACATACATACATATATACATACATTTATTAACTAGCTAGATAGATACATGCATGCATACATACATGCATATGTTAATTAGCCATCTCTCTTGGTTATTTTATCATTTTATATTGCTGCATATATTTCCATCATTCTATTTAAAAAAATACTCACTCACATTATTGAGATTGTTTTATAAAATTTACCATCATTAATGGTCCATTTCCCCGTAGGAACTGAGCTACTGTAGATTTTTAATTACCTTTGCATGAAAACGTTTGTAAATTTATCAACGTGAATTCGGGATGGATTCACCTGTGCAAATCTTTTGCACGAATGAAGCGTGAAAATTATTCCGCTTTTGCGAAGACCTTACATCCGAACTGCCCTGAGGTCTATCTGTATTGTAATCCAATTTACATCGATGCATGTGCAAGAACCGTACCACTGCCACTGAGTTTAATCCACAACAATTACGGATTCTATTAGAGAAAACCAAATGAATTTCGATCATGATGTTGCGCAGTGTTGAGAATGCTAATATTTTGACCTGACCATTGAATTAAATTTCCAGCTTCCACAGCGTTTCATATGATTCAAAATTGCCATATGCATAATTGTTGTTAAAATCAAGCAAATAAAATCATAAATATTGTAGCTTATAAAATAATTCTTTGGATACTATTTTTCTGAATATGGGTCAGTTTTATTGATAAAAGTGTGTTTATTGTACGGAGAGACAAACACTCAGAATGTTTTAAATTCTAAAACGTTTAAAAAGAGATTATTTTTTCGTAATGTTACATTAGTATGGAATCATATAAATACATAGTAGTTAACTACTATATAGTATATATAGTAATTAACTTTTTGACGTTGAAAATAATGTTATATAATGTATGGTTTCAGTAAAAGGCAAAATTTTCAGACCGGGTGGATTTTGCATTAATGTTTCTTTAGATTGAAGAACAAAATTAACAACCAAACAGTGACGAAGACAAGAAATTTACTTAACTTTCATGATATATCTGCATATTGTTTCAATTCTAACAGTTTACTATATTGAAGTTTTTCTAATCTCCATCCTGATGTATATTCCTTACTTTGTTTTATGTGTGTATGTGTTGGTATGTGTATGTAGTTGTATATATATATATATATATATATATATATATATGTGAATGCATATTTGTGTGTGTGTTTATGCGTGTGTTTGCTCGTGTGTTTTTATAAGATAACATTCACGTATCCGATTTTTTCAAAATAACCTTATTAGTATATTGAAATTCTATTAATATCACAACTAACCTTTGACTTTAATTTATCAAATTTTCAGGAATTCTAAATGAAGAATATATGTCTCATTGATTTAATAGGATGACGAACGGAAGGAAAAAATAGGCTGAAGAATATTTTTTTTATTCAAGATTACCATTTCCTTTTTTGGAATAGTTCACTTTCATATAGTTAAAAAAAAAGGCAGATTCAAAATAACAAAAAAAAAAAAGAATTAAGACATACAAAAAAAGTTTTAAACTTTAATTTTACCTATATTAATTGAAATGATAATTTTCTTATTTTACTGAAACCAATAAAAAGGCATCAATAAAGCTCTGGAGTTAAAAAAAAAGAACAACGATATATTCCTATCTTCATATAAAGAATCACGGGATACATATTCGTACGAGGGTGTCAAAATTGTTTAAGAAGTAACCAACGAAATACCCCAATCATATTAAAAACCACTGATTGCAAATGATGAGGATGACGCTGAAGTATGAAACTAAGCAACAAGCTTTATATATATAATACAAATAAATCGGATGTATAAGAATTAAAACGATGTAAAATTTTAAAATAAAAAATTATATGAAATGATACCTTTCATAATTTTTTTAAAACACCTAATATTTCTACACCATCTTGTACGTATTATTCTCACCGAATTAATATAACAAAATATGAAAATTTGATAAAACATCTACAATATATTTTAGACCTTACAAAACGTTTTTTTAACAAAATATTAAAAAAAAAAATGATTTTGAAGTACTGGTATCTTGATAGTAATTTGTTTTCACAACTAGGGACTATTATGATAAAACAAACTATTAAGCTGCTTCCGCTAGAGAAACACTTGATAATACTGTTTTCACTTTAAGTGACATACGTAGATTGATATGTCATAAAAAATCAACCAGTAAATCAATCAAACGTTCAATTTCAAGGCGATTAAGATGGTTGTTAAAACTACATAATGTTATAGTGCTTTAAATAAGCCTCTACAAATGTCAGAGAAAACACAAAGGAAATCGGAAATTTCCAAGTAAGAAATAATCTATAGTGAGCTTTCCTATTGTCCAAGAAAAAATAATGTTTACAGATTTTGAACGTTATTTGCATGCTTATACATTTATTTCAGTCAACTTTCAATTCAACGAAAACTGTCCTGCTATTTTGCGGTCATAGGATGAAAGGTGACTGATGCAGTCACTGGTTTAAATTGAGAACGAGTACCACTTTGTTGGGTTCACTCTTTCGTTCCAGCCTATCTGGATCCAAAGGTGAGTCAAGTAAAGATAGCTGGAGATTAGTCGGTATACAATGAATAGGCAGCAGTGTTCTATATCCCTCACCGTACTCAGATCACGACCCATTACACCAGACTGGTTACGACATCCTGGTGGCTGAACCTGTAGGTGGTTTCTTTCGCACAGGTCATGCTATCTTCTCTTAGCTGTCATCGTTTACACCGTTTTTTTTTAATCGAGAATTTTTACCTTTTCCTAGGTACAATACCAACAGAAACAAACGATATTCTCCTTACCGACATTTTAGAATCAGTATTGTCCTTTGGAAGATGAGTTACCCTCCATGAATTGAATAATCTTGCCCGCCCAGATTTTAAAAATCAGTGTTATCCCCAGCGAGATGAGTTACGCTTCTTGATTTGATGGTCCTTACCTATCCAACTTTTTAATCAGCATGAGCTTATATACAATCGTATGTGTCATAATATTTTCAAATTACAAATGATGAGGGGAAGTCGAATTATCCAGTGGATAGGGAGTTTGACCTCGGAATCGTAGTAGGCAAGTTCGAATCCCTGTCGTTCCGTTTGCGTTCATATGTGAACGCTTGAGAAAGTTATGAATCCCCACATTCCCTAAAACTATGAGTTAAATACTGCATATTGTGTTATTCAAAAAACTAAGCGTGGAAAATAACGTTTACCAAAAATGATAATTCTCAGCATTTAATGACCTAAAAAGGTCGATACGCCGTAAAAAATACAAACAAACGAATGAGGAAATACGTTAAAAAGAGACGAAACTCAAGACTGAATGTCTACAGACCAGTGTGACTCGATAAATCTTGTCTGGTTAATCTGTTTTTAGAGAGTATTCAGGGCAAATTTAGAATCTGAAAGCATCGAATTTTATTAAGGGGGATTGGTTTATTGATTACATAACAGCCGATGGACAGTCTAATCTGATCGATTAATCAATATATGGAACTTCTGCTTCGAGATATTAGGTTGGGGTGTATACTCAGTCTAAGAAGACTGATAAAAAGTACATTGCATCTTGTCGGTTCAGAAATAAATTACATAATGCAAATGGATATATTTATGAGGATAGATTCAAATTTCTGTACTTTTTGTTGCATAGCAACATTCATTTTCTTTATGATCACGTGAGGAAAGAAAATATTAATGTCATTTATTTCCCTAAGTTGTACCTAATCAATGATGATATCAAATACAGTGCTTCAAAAAGCTACTGTGTAGCTATAACTTCAAACTTGAAAAAAAACTTCTCAGTAACTTGACTTCCATTATTGGAATAATTTCTTTATATTTCGTAGAAATTTTCCTATGAAAATACTGAATAGATTTCATTGTTCATTCTTAAATAAACAGCTAAAATGGAATATGCATAGTAATTTTCTAAACACATTATACTGAATATTAAGTTATTTTGGAAATCAGGTCAGGGTTTCCCTTCTCAAAATAACAAAATTTTTATTCTTCTATGTATTTATTAATCATTTATTCATCTACACTTCAGTTAATCTAGGCTAAACGATGCAAATTTCGATTTAAAGACAATTCAAAATTCTATTTTATTATAGTATATTGAATGAAAACCGTGTTTTCATTTTCATGATCATGTGAATTGCTATGTATCTATCACCTCATATGATCTTTATATTTGATACACGATATATTCTATATCTCAATATAGTCAAAGGGTGTGTTATCAGTAGCTATACGGACAATCTAAATATATATATATATAGTTCCTGTAAGTTCTGTATTAACACATATCCAACAAAGTCCTAATAGCTGATATACTATAGAATTTTAACATTTGTATGCACTTAGATTTCAGATTGATTAACGTGGACAAAAGGTCGTCGGTATTTGCAAGAAGTCGGTTAAAATCAAGTCAACATTTTTAGTTTATATTCAGTTGCTCCAGAAAGAGAGGAATCATTAATTTGGAAGAGAAAACCATGTAGGAAATACTGATTCGAAGCGCCGAGTAGATGCAGCTCGACGGTCACGGCATATGCTGTACCCGGGAGACATAAACTCTGAGAGAAAAATCTACACGATCATAGTTAAAATGGCGGGGCAACTTACAATAGAGCTCTTAGATATGACCATAGGTAAAAGTGCTGTGCTCTACTGGGTATATGATTACAATATATTGTTGCTCATCTATATTATCATGCAGGGATGCCTGAAGGTCATTTGGTATATTCATGTGTTTTTTTTCTTTTTTGCTTCAAGTTTAAATAGGCAGCCTGTTGCTAGACCCCGTGGTTTGGGTAAGTTGTAATGGTGGTTTGTCTGGGCTATAATCTTTCCGTGAAAGAAACAAAAAAACAGGAACACTTTTTTAAGAAATTGTCTGTTTTTATTTTTATATTCTATGCAGACTAAACCTAAGTCTAATCACATTTAAGGGGTTTATCTAAGTGCACAAGGCGCTAGCAAACATGCGCCTGTTCCGCTTACTGGTCACATTTAAAGACTACAAAATTGGCGTGGTGGAGAAAGAAAGAGTGTGTGTGAAAGGAAAGGGCAAGAAATAAGGTCAAACTTTGGTAAATAACAACGCCTCTTTTAGGAAACAGTCATCATACTACAATAACAGATGAGTTATAACAAGAAATAAGGAAATCATCATTAATAAACGAGTGAATGACATTGAGTTGAAATATTCTTAGAAGTCTTGATAATTTAGAATTTTGAGGGAAGGAAAGTTTGTCAATCTTGAACAACGTGCTATCATCGTTTTCTTCTGCAACAAGATATAAGTCCAATGTAAAATGGAACGTTTTTTTAAGTAGATTAATAATGCATTAGCGAGAGATAAACTGTCATTGATCGATTGATTTGTTTTGTAACGAGGGTTACTTACGGGTAGGTGGTTGTTACCGTTGGTTTTATAATGGTTGTTTATGTGTCTTTCTCTTGGCTCTCTCTATCTCTCTCTCTCTCTCTCTCTCTCTCTCTCTCTCTCTCTCTCTCTCTCTCTCTCTCTCTCTCTC
>JAYKTE010350293.1:0-10962 GCA_036873565.1 Xipholeptos notoides | reverse complement strand
AACGCTGGGTTAAAGGCAAAATTGCTAGTTTCATAGCGCGGAACATGGTCGACCCTAACCAAAATGGCCCGGTGGGTCCAGATTTGAGTGTGCAGTCATAGTCTGTGAATCTATAAAAGCCTGCGAAAACCACCTAGAGACGCTATCAATCGAGACCATTTTATTACTAAGTAGGGATAATGTTTCTTAAATTTGACAATTCAGCATTTTTTAATAGAAATAATTCTTAATCTTAGGGTTCTTGTTGTATGACATGTATTGTGAATGATGAGCAATAAGGTGATGAATAAGCATTTTTTCAAATTATTTTATTTATGAAATGTAAAGAAATTTATTGAAAAGCTCTTTGAGAGTTTTCTAATGTTTGGATAAATGAAATAAATACAAATACAAGAAACAGTATAAAGCAGAATAAAATTAACCATTACAATTTAATTACAAACTTGAAAAAAATAATTAAAAGTTCAAGTTAACAGTGAAAGATTAAATTCTCAGTGTAATTAAAAACTGTGTAATTTTGCTACATTTATTATTCATTTGTGAGTTTTGGGACTTTCCTTATGCAAATCTGTGTGTGTATGTGAGTATGAACTTAGGTGTAATTTTAGCTTGCATAATGACTTCTTTTCCAAGGTTTACCAATGGTCTTAATGAGTCAGTTATGGTAGAAAGTTCATGCAAATCAAAGCTAAAGTTTAATTTTCATAGGAAGTGAGAAAGTTAAAGCTGTTTTATGATACAAAACTATAATTATTTATAGTAACTGATAATGTCTCAGAAAGACAATTGATTTGGCTCGGTGGAAAAAAATCATGCAGTCATTCACAGATTTTATTCATATGTGTGCCATTTTGACTTCTGCTTTTGTGGCAAGTAATTACTGTATAAGAGAATAATAAGGAAGCTTCCTATATAATCTAATCACTGTTTCATAAATAGATGTTATTTGTATAGCTTAAGCTTATCTCTGTTTTTCACTTTTAATCCTTGTTGAATTTATTAAGTTGAAGTCTTTTGTCATCAGCTGCCAATTGATTAATTAACCTGGCAACTCACAGGGGTCAATTCTTAATTGAAACTTCTGCTCTATTAATCTGTTTTAATTAGTTGGCAAATTAGATCATACTGTAGTTCATTTATTCTTTTGTTCTAGACCTATTGTGGTATGTTAGTAGGTCTTAAAACAAAAAAAAACTATGAAAACTCAAGGCTTTCTTTTTCTTGTATATAAAAATATCTTTTTTTTTTCTATTCTTAATTAAGAAAGGATTTTTGGAAGTTCATGAAAAATGAAAATAAAGACTTGACCTTTTAGATTTAATATAGAAAGTTTTCTGCTATTGGGGTTTCCATAAAATTGAACTGAATACAATAAATGGATATTCTAAAATTATTTTTTTACTAGCACACAGACATGAAAATTTAATTTAATATGAAAAAACATGAAAATTTGATTTAATATTTTTAATGTTTCATATTATGCTGTAGTTAAATGAATGCTGGGTTTATTATTCTTCAATATGAAATACAATTATTTATTTCAAAATATTTTTTTCAGAAAATACATGCATGAACATTCTAATTTCATTATAAAATCAAATTATATATATCTTTATTTTACAAAGTAGGAACATTACATCCATTATAAAAAATTGAGAATTTATTCAGATAATTAATCTTTGAGCTTTTATGTGTTAGGATAAGTAAATGTTTACTTTAATTTCACATCTGGGATAAATTGGTTTGATAGTTTTTACGAATTATATTTATAAAATAATATTTTGAAATTTAAAAAATGATATGTAAAATTTCATGTATTGCTATCATATTAGAAATATAGAGTAAAATTATGTTTAACTTCTATTCCAATTAAAACAAATCACCCTTAGTCATCACTTTTAACTTAAAGAAAGGTTTGTTTTTTTCTGGTACAATAATATCTAAAGATTGGTTTTATTTGAAACAGTCTTATATATAATTGAAAGCAATTACATCTTCTCATCAGTATGCAAATTTATCTAAATTAATAAGAAGGTGAACACTTTTGCAATATGAATTCTTTAAAATAATTCAGTAAATGAACCAACTCAAATTTACTTTTCATTGGTTTGATTTTTTATTAAAAACTAACTTTCTATTACCCGGGTTTATGTAGGTATATATTATTTATTTTCTCATCTAGGGATTATTTTCATGATTTTGATGTAATGCAATCATATAATTTTATTTCAAACTACTGCAGTAGTACATATCTTTAATTAATTGAAAGTGTTGAATTTAATATCAAGATTAATCAAGTTTTTGGGTTCTGTATTTTTTAACTAAAAGAAAACAAAGAAACAGGGAAAAATGACTTGAAAAAAAAATTGTCTGATTTTAATGAAAAATTTTATTTTGATTTAAACTTTAATAAAAAAAGTAAATATCTGTTATTAATTGTGAACCTACATTTTTGGTCTAAATTAATCATCTTTTGAATGCTCAAATAAATATTTTTAAATATAATTAATCTTATTGTAATTATTGTTGTAAAAAAATGAATAAACATATCATTTCTAATCCTTTCTATTCAATAACAACAGTACCACTTGAAATTACCCTTGACTCTTATATATCTTTACTATAATTAGAGTGATGACACAGAGTATTGGTAGCTTAATGGCAAAATACTTGATTATGATATGGGTGGATTGCATTCAATTGTCAGTAGATATATAAAGTTGTAAAATCCATTTTACCTTTACAGTAAGATACAATTTGAACAGTTTAAGGCATCTTTCTTTTTATAAACATTGATTAGCTAATTGATTTAAAGTTGAGAAATCTTAAGTTTAACATATGAATGCTTTTCAATTTTATATAACTGTGAAATCTGTGTTGATTTTCTTGTAAAGACTGGATAAGAGATTTGTGACTGTGACTGTACCAGTGACATAATTTAATGGGGGTTTAGTTCTTTGATGAGAACATGTATTTTCAGTCAACTTTGATGAGAACATGTATTTCAGTCAACTTTGATGAGAACATGTATTTTCAGTCAACTCCTTCTGGGCGCATAATGTGTTTGATGAATACCCATGAGGATGAATGATTCAGTTTAGCTGAAGATTTGAATGGTTGAGTAAACCAAACGGCCTTGGTGTTGAAAATTCAGACAGGAAAAAACACTACCCATCAGTCACAATAAGTACACTCAAATAAGATTATGATCACTATTTGGTTGAAGCAAAAGAGCAAATGATAGATTCATGGTGTCTCCTCATGGGAATTAGTCAGATGCAGATTTCATGAATTTTCTGAAACAAGGGAGACTTCTTTCTTTTTGTTTTCATGTCTTTAATAAAAGGTTAACATGCTGTAAAACAAATCAGTCAATAGTCTTTAATAAGACTGTTGGTTTCTTTATATTTGTTGACCTCTTTTGGGGTTATTTTTATTGGATTTCCATTTGAACTTAACATTTTTAATTGGCCAATCAATTACTAATAAGAATCTGTAAATTTTTGGCTAACTAAGGTATTCAACTTTCTAGGGTAAATTTCATATTTTTTCATTGATTTTAATTGGTTGACAAATCAAAATATTATGTTCAATATTTTTTGGAAAATGATATCCCCATTTCATATAAGATTTTTATTGGTTTTATAATTGTGTCACTAAATATCAAGTTTTCATGCCATGGGATCAATAATAAACATGCTTTAACTGACTTGAATTTTTTAGGTAGATCAAGATTAAATTTGATCATTATTAGTTTATCTTGGACAATAACTCATTTGGAAAAATAATATTTACATGAACTAATCAAATAAAGGCTATTGTAGCATAATTTCTTTTACTCTTGGTAATTGAACTTTACACTTGCATTCATATGCACAACATTGATATTTACCCCTTTATATTGAAACAATTATATTTCTATGATTAAGAATAGAGTTATTTCTCTTTTGCTAATTTTAGAGCACCACAAATTGCCTCATATTGCTACCATATGGGCTGGGTTTAATTTTGATTTGTGAAAGAGTTAAGTTGGTTAAATGATTAAAGATTCACTGTGTTTGACTAAAAACTTTTCTATAAATATATGGAAAGGAAAGAAAATTGAAAATGTCATTTTGAATAGATAATGAAATGCTGCTTTCATTATGTACTGAATGCTTAAGACGAAAAGATTGAATCTGCCAATTAGGGAAGCAAATGTAAATCTAATAAAGAACAGCTTTATGACCACACAAGATGTCTGCAGGTGGAGTTACCATACTAAGAAAAATTAACCGAATTATGGCCAGAACTCTACAGTTCTAAAACATGGCCATTTCCCATTTTACTTTTTTGCTCTTTTCAACCTCAGATATTTTTTTGTTCATTGTCTATATCAGTTAACAATCTTATTCTTTTTAAAAATTTCAAAATATAAATAACTCTAGGGCATTAGAAATGACATAATGTTGCATGAGAAAAAAAAATTCAGTTGTCTTTTCTATCTCATGATACACTTTTTATTTTCTATATTTCAAATCATTACTTATTCTAATATTCTGTGCTTTGAGAGTTATATTCACAGGGAACAAAAAGAAGTAACAAAGAATTGAATTCAATTTTTAAGCTTACATAACTAAAAAAGTATTACCAAAATTCATAGAATAAGTCTTTTCTAATCATATGTACACTACTTCATTAAGTGTTCTATATAGTTCTCAGTTTGTTAACAATAAGTAGGTATAAGTATTAATTCAATTTTTCCTTTAGTCATAATCGAATCTGACACTCCCATAAAATCTTATTTGTTGAACTACAAATACTTCTAGTAATAAAAAAAATCCTTGTAAAATTATTGCAACTCAATGGTTCCTTTCTTGTGTAATAATTGATATCTTTATGATTTTACTGTTTAATTAATAGCCTTATTATTTAATCATTAAATGTAAGTTTCATGACATCATGATGTTTAATACATAATTCATCTTTCAATGTCATGATCTTATTACTGGAATAAAACATCTTAGAATTTTTTCTCTGTAAAAAAAAAGTCACCCTCTGCAATTGTATAAATTTGATAATGAAAGATTTCCACTCTCTAGCAAAAAAGATGCATTTTTTTTGTTATCATCCAGAAAAACTAACCATCTTCATGAATATTCAACATTTATTACCTGAAAGGTTATATTGAAAAAACTATTTAGACATGTTTCACTAATTGAAACTTTTTCTTTGATTTTTATAGGTTTTCAGAAAATCTGAAGCCATCTATCATTATTTGTATACATCATTTATTTATCTTAGGGAATTATTCCTTCAATTTTTTCATTCTAATACTTCCTTTACCATGAATACATGAATGAAAAATAATATTGTGAGATGAATTACTATAAACTTTATCCACTATAAATTTCTTTTAGAATTATTTTGTTTTGTTTGAATTCTTCCCTTTTAGATTCGAATGGTAACTGCCAGTGAGTTTTATGATGTCCTTATTACTTATGATGATGTTCTTCCAGAGAGTTGTCTTGATGAATGCATGCAACTAATAAGCGATACAAAATGGTGAGTATTGAATTATTTATTGAATTATAAAATAATTTTTTTACCGTAAACATTTTGAGCAACATTCATTGTTGAACATAGTTGAAACTAAAAAGATGAATTCACATTCTTCTGAATGTATTTTCTGATTTAATTATGTTATTGAATAAAAGAAACATATGTAATTTTTAATTTATTAAATAAATTCAATTTTAGTGTTATTCTTGTAAAGATTATTTCCTTTTCTCCTTGATAGGGATGAACCGGTGTCTGAACTCCGAACAATCAGAAACCATCTTTGTGAATTGATGGGCATCCAAGCTCCAATAGTAAAGGTAAAATAGTTTCTTAAACCTAAAAAATAATGAAAGAATTAATGTCTTTTGACTGGATTATAAATCATTTTCTTCCTTCTCTCTGCTGAGTAAATTGTACCACTATTACTGTCATTATTTTATAACTGTTACTGAGATTTAATTATTCTTTACTATTACTACTACAAAAATATTTATATGTTATCTCATAAAGAAAGCCGAGCATAAATATTTAAGGAAGTTGAGTAAATTGTTTAATCAGTTTGTGTTCTGTAATAAAATAGACTTTTCTAATTTGTATTTTTCAAATTGTTTTGAGTGCAATTGATATTTTACATAAAATAGATTGTCAAAGAGGTGAAAGCATCACATTTTGGGTGTGGAACTCCTGAGTGTAACATGACTTTTTAAAAACCCATTCCTGATAGGCCATCATGAAATCAAATTGATTATGATTTTAACCTTTGACCTTACTTAATTCCACATGAAATTAGTAAATAAATAGTACATTTTTTAATTAAATATATCTTTTGAAATTAGATAAGATATAAATCAAAAATTTCAATGTTAAATGAAATCTATTATACTTAGATAATTTAGATAGCATTCATTGATGTTATCTTTGATTACAAGTAAAATTTCATAATGATTTCAAATAGAATATTCTTATACAGAGAAACCTGAAAGAAAACCACTTTTACAAAATGATCAAACCCACTTAAATTTGCAGCAGTCTACATGATCCATAGACTTACTAGATATTTCATACGTAGATACTTTTTTACATGATTACACACTTTTCTCCAGATTCAATGAAAATTGAAATCATTATTGTTTGTTTTATTTTTATTTTAGAGCACAACAAATGGGGACCAATGACTTGAGACATTACTTCAAATAGAAAAATCTTCTACAATTTCTGAAAGAATATGTGAATCATTTTCCATTCCTATTGCCTATGTTCTGTTCAAGTTAAATATATTTGGTTTGCATATGAGTAAAATTATATTGACCATCAAAAATGAAAAATGAAACCCGAAAAAAGATTGTACATTTAACCTTACAGCAATTTGAACAGAATTTAAAAAAACTTTGTAATTATCACTTATGAATAACCAATGTCTTTTAATAAAGCTTTTACCAAAACAAAAAAAATGATATCTAATTTATGCTGAAAACTTTATATTTTTCAAATCCATATTCACTTTGATAGCATCCATACTGGTATTTATTCTCAAACATTGTTTTTAGTTTGGGAACATCTTAATGACATATATAATATTATTATGTATTATAAATGCTACTTATCATTATATAAATTATAGACACTAGCTAGGTTTGATAGCACTAGACAAACACTAATAATATTTGTGTAATAAATTAATTGTTACAATAGTAGAAGAAAGTGTAATTATATTTCTTAGTATAATGAGGCGTATAGGTGATTTATTTTATATGAGGCCTTTTGCTTTGAAAGAATTATTTGAAACCAATTCGAAAACAAAATTTATTAGTAGTAATAAACAGATAAATGTTTATTATATACAAACTAATGAACCAACATTGCAGGATGGATGTCCAGGGTTATATTTCATTTGGGGCTTCTGTAATGACAAAACTTTGATGCTGGCTGGAATATTTTACTCTTGTATGCATACTCACATATGTAAAACTAATACATACAATTAAGTGTGATATAAATAATAATATGATTGTGATATAATAAAAGTTGTTAGAGCTTGATTGAGCCAACTTTTCATAGTGATTGTTCTCTGTATAAATAGATAATTTATCAAATACACCTTCTTCATTTTTATGGTCTTTGTTTGTAAATTATGTGAATTTTGATCAATAACCTTAGGTGTGGTTTTGCCTCATGTTCCACAAGGAATCAAAAAGTATTGTGTATAAATCCATCAAAAATTGTTCCTTGTCAAAATGATGTCATTAAATTTTGTATATTTGTTTATATAGAAAATGTAATACCATACCTTGCACCCAGAACAAATTTGTTTTGGTGATCATTTCAAATGCTATTTAGGAATAAATTTGCTCGAGTCTTTTTTATTTTGTATTATGATCTTTTATCTTCTAAAATTTGATTGTTTAAAACAAAATGTGAGTCTTGAAAATATTTCTAATTTAAATCTTACTTTTAAATTGAGTTTTATTTTCTTCAAAGAGAACTATCTTATGATGATTAAAAAAAGAATTTTTTTAGGGTTTTCTTTTCCATAAATATATTTTTGTGGTTTAAATTTTTATAATTTATTCTTTAACTAAAAATTTGTCAAACTAACTGGAATGTATTTGAGAGAAAAAAATATAGAAAATAAATAAAGAAAATTATTGTCTTAAAATGATTTATGAAATATAAAAACCCCATTTAATGAATACTGGTTTGTTATTAGATTTTATGCATTTTATGAGTCAAAGTGACATGACTCTAACCTCACCAAAAGATTGAATTACATTAGTATTATGTATCAAATTTGTGAAATAAATAGGCTTAGTATAGTTACCAAAGTTGAAAAATCTCTTCTACATGTTACAGCTTGAATTAACTGATAACAAATACTATATCAGTTTTGAGGATGAAAAACTAGGATTCTTGTAGAAAAATCTAATTAGGAAGTTATACTTCATCTACCATTCTTTACTTACTTTATATGATTCAAAAGATTACTATTTTTATAGAATTTTATGAAATTTATTATTTTGCAGGATTTGTGCCTACTTCCCCAAAATAAGTGGAAATAATGCTAGATTCTTTTTTTTTTTTCAAGGCAAAATTACATGGATTTTGTTAAAAAACCCTGTTGACTATAATTAAATGAATATATTTTGTCATAGATTTTCTGTGTGGTTTGATTCAGAAAAACAGTCCAAACCTTTGTTTATAACATGATAATTTTTGAATGACACTACACTTTTCTTTAGGGTGAAAATTCTATGCTCAAGTTCAATAATATCAAACTTGGCTCTTTATTCAATCCATGGGGGTAGACTGTTCTCATTCCATTGGCCCAATTACAATAAATACTAAGAATACATTATAAAACTTAACATTTTTACCTGGCCATCGTTAACAATGAGAACTGTTTATCCCTGTGGATTACTCGTGGCATAAGTTTCAACATTTTTAAGAGAGCATTATCTGAACATGAGGGTTTCAATTCCATTCAAGAGCAATAACAATAATATAAAAATACATTTCCAACATTTAGCACCTTTACCTGATCATGGTTAACCAAATGAGATCAGTCTACCCCCATCGATTGAATAACAGGTTAAGTTTGAATTTTCATGAAGACTCCTGATTATGATATGAAGGTTCCAGAGTTTGACCTGATAAAGGCTAAGGGGTTTCCTCAACAAAAACACTGTGGAGGTAACAGTGATAGGGATCAGGACAACAGCCATAGTAATTGATGTACAAATTATTAAGTCTCATCTTAAGGATGAACAAATCCAAGATTGTTATTTATCATTTTTGGTATCGACTATGAAAGATAAAGTATTTTATAAATAATCCCATGTAAATCATAAAATAAATAAATCATAAGAAATACATAGAGATAGGTACACATTAAGTGATTGTTGTGGATTCAATTTATTTTTAAGAATCTACATTAGCCAAAGATAGTGCAAAATAATCATCACTAAAAATACAGCAAAACATATCAATAGCTAAAAATTGAAATGCTCCCATGATGACTGTATAGGACTACCAACACCACTCCAGGGGAGAACTGTGTCAACACTCATACCATCAAAACACAGAAATTAAAAGACTTGGAAAAAAAGAAAGAGAGAATGTAGAAGAAGTTTATTATTATCTATTTCAAATGTATAAGATTAGGATATTTAACAATGGCTTATTTTCTTTGGCTTAAAGTTTTCTTATTGAAATGAGATAAACAAAGATAATTTAATCTTAGGAAACTGGTGAAGTTTTGTTACAAGTGGGCCACCCCATTACAACCAGATGGTTGTAAGCTAGCTATCTGTGTTATCAACTTTTTTATGTTTGAAAGAAAAATGAACAATTTTTTCTGCATTCTTGCTGTATACCTAAAAAAAAATCATAGAACATGGACAGTTTGCAAGTTGATCTGCTGGCACTACTGTATGGAAGAGGAAAGTGGGGGTAGGTGTAGCAAAAGAAAAACACAATTCTACTTTGTTTAGAATCCTTAGTTATTGAGATATCACCCTTAGCAACCATAGCAACCAACCATTACTAAGTGCAACATAACCTACGGTGCTTGTCAGGTCAGATTACTCCTAGTGACTAAACATCAACTCCATTCGTATTACTACTTAGGAACTGAGTCCAAAAGAGTAACTGTAAAATCCCTTATTTCCAAAATTTCTAAACCAAACACATAAAAAAATATAATAATATGGGTCTTCCACTTGTTATGAGCTATTATTTGGCCCCCCACTTGCCAAGGTTGGTTTGCTATGTGGGGGTAGAGAATGTCACACTAGCAGTTTGTACACTTATAGATAGATTCCAATTCTTTTTATTAATTAAACATGAAATTTTATCTGAAATGTTATTTATTTATTTATTTACATCAACTATTTAAAGAAAATTAATCAATACATGTAAATATGATTATCTCCATTAATTATTTTGAAGCTAAAAATGAATTTAGATTTCAAGTTTGACAGATCTATAATCATACTAGAACATCTGTTAGCCGTTGGGTCTAATAGATAGTTACATGCTATTAATAAAATGGTCAATAAAATGTTTATTAAGACAATCTTCTCTATTTACCACATTTTTTCAAAGATAATTCAAATAATAATTTTTTTCAATTCTCGAAAATCTATTAAAAACAGTTGGTTTTATTCCATCTTGTCTCTCTGCCTTTACTTTTGTCACTCTCATTTTCCGTTATTTTTTCACGTCTCTCATAAAACTTGTGATATACAGAATGCTCCTTATATTTTTCCTCAACAGTATGTATTCATTGCGATATTTTCAACCAACTAATAACATTAGTGGGGTTCCAAGCCTATGCAAAATTTCATTTTCAATTCAACTTTTTGTAAAAGTTTGTTTTTTGGTACCAAGTTGTAGTTTAGGGTCAAACTAAGAATTTTGGTCCGA
>JAYKTE010350182.1:0-10966 GCA_036873565.1 Xipholeptos notoides | reverse complement strand
AAAGACTTAAAATATACAGGTCTTTCATTATGGACTTTTTATGATATATACATATAAACATATATATTAAGACATTTGACCCAGCTACTAAGTCTCTTGTTAGAGAACAAGAAAAAAATCAAATTAAAAATATTAAAAAGGAAAATCAAAGTTCTTTTTAATGAAACTTGTCTGAATATAAACATATATACACATTTGTCAATTAAATAACCAATTTTAAATGCATAACGTTGATAAATGTGGATTCTCAAACATCAATTTATTTT
This sequence comes from Xipholeptos notoides, assembly GCA_036873565.1. NCBI lineage: Eukaryota > Metazoa > Mollusca > Cephalopoda > Idiosepiidae > Xipholeptos > Xipholeptos notoides. Next base: position 10,700 of record JAYKTE010350182.1, on the reverse strand, counting down.
ATTAACATTATATATTTAATAATAAGTCAGAATATTTCCATATCATAAATTCATATATAATATATATATATATATATATATTATATATATTCAGGAAATATAGATTTCTAGTCAGTATCAACATTTTTAAAAATAAAAACGTTCAATTTTAAAACAGGATGAATGTTTAAAGTTTTTTCTCCCACATTTCAATCAGCTGAAGATGCCATTTGGGTATATATATATATATATAAATTGGTTAAGTGTTTCTCTACTCGAGTTTCACCATCAGGATCATCAGGAGAACACCTATTTTTTACTAAGAGTTACTTCATACACATATATATATATGTATATTTACATACATATCCATATACATTGGTGTTTTTTATACTTCTTGAAGTACTACAATACAAGCAAATATCCTAACAAATATTATACATTATACAAATTATGGTAGCAGCATTGTAAACAAGTCCCTATGCAATCCTAGAATATGTATATCTAGTGAGGTTATTACTTGAAAAGTAATACAAAAGAGATAAAATATGACAGACTGATATTTACCCCATTTTTCAACAGACAAAGCCGGTACCTCTTGAGAACTCAGGTATGAAAAAAACCATGTAATGGAATAATGTTGTAAAACGAAAAAACAACAAGGAAATGATATGAGCTATTGAAGATAATTCAGTTCAAGTTGTTTGGGCCGACAATATCGACAATATTGATTATGTCAGGAAAAAAAGCGTAAGGGGAAAAATTGCCACAAATAAATGAGACAGAGAGACACTGGTGGTGGGGGAAAAAAGGATGGACAAAACCAAGAGAGTGTTTCAGGGAGTGAAAATGAGAATGTAGTGAAGGAGGAAGAGAGGTTGTGAATGGGAAATAAAGAGATAGAGAAAGAGACATAGAAATGAAATGAAAGAGAGAGTCAGCAATTTGAAAGAGGGTTGCTTTTTTTTTTTTTTTTTACAGCATATCAAATTTTTTCTTTCATTTAATACCAAGAAGTCATTATTTGAATAGCAATTGATGCACATGCAAGGATCGTTCCAAAAGTAATGCCACTAGGATAAGAGAGAAAGGGGAAAGGTAAGAGAGAAACGAGGATTGTAAGAGAGAGAGGAGGTAGAGAAGAGGGCTTTTGTGCTCAGGCATCAGTGAATTATGTTTCTCTGGAAATGAAACCAGACTTATATTATGGTTTGGTCAGGCCACCCACAACACTCACCAAAACTACTACTAATCCAACCATAAACTCCATTATAATTTTACTTTTTCTATTCTCTTTCTCTCACTTCTCTCACTCTTTGGAACCTGTATTAATTCATTATTAATGCTTTCTTTTTGCCATGTCTTCTAGCCACAGTGACAATATAACACTAGTGACTGCACTGCATTTATTAAATATATAGGTACACAGCATATAGTTGTATTGTGGTTTGTGGCAAAGCAAACAAGTAATTGTGATGCCGAAAGGAGAATAGTTAGGAATAGCTGAAATAAAGGAAAAACGAAGACGAGACAGAGATAAAAAAGATAATAATTATTGAAAAAAAGAGAATACACTAAAGTCTTGCAAAACTTATTAAGTTTCGCGGCTTTGAAGTAAAAGTAAAATTTACGTCCAGAACTAGACGGCTCTTATAAGTCAAGACGCACACAAAATAGAGGAAACGATCTTCCTACCTTCATCCTCGCGTGCAAAAGTTAAAAGAGGAAGATTTAGGGATTCTTGCTGTGATCCCGCCAAAAATGGGTAACCACTGATTGGTCAAAAGGAATTGTCTTAGCCAATCAGAAAGACCCTATTTCAGATTAGTAGGGGAGAGTTAGCAAAGATAGAATGTGGGAGAAGAAGTAAGTCATTTTTTTAATAGTTGCTTAGTATTCATTTCAGTCCTGTTTAATTATTGGGTCCTTCCTTTATCTTCATTCAAGTTTTCGGACTTTTCTTATCGTCATTTTTAACTTCACTATGTTTTGATTGATGTGCACTTTGGCCTTCCTCAAATATTTCTTGAACTTGGAAACCTTTACGTCAAACTCTGGGGGCTCTATGGGAGCAGAAAACTTCACCTTTTACTTACTCTCTAGGAGTAGACTGTCCATATTTCGTAAGTGTTATCAAGTACATTGGCATGATGGTTCCATTGGTTTGAATTATTCCTGAGTAAAGCCAAAGGACTCATCAACCAAAACATTGTAAAGATAAAACTGAAGAGTAGAATAGAAGTTCAGGTAACTTGAATGAAGATTGGTAATCAAGACCCACTGGGTATGAATACCCACATTCCCTCCAGCTATGGGTCAAATAGTGTAATTTGTGTCACTAAAAAAACTGTGTGAACACAAACTAATGTTTACCAAAAATGATTGTTCTCGGCATTAAATGACCTAAAATGGTTGATATGCCGTAAAAACAAGAAAGAAAAAGAAGACTCATCGAATAAATTCAGATAATCATTTTTGGTTTCTTTATTTTGAAAAATTGAAGTGATCTCTTTTTTTTGTAATAAAAAGCAGAAGGGGAATATATGCTGATGCTTCTTAATGGTGCACATGGTATTACTTATGTACCATTATCACTGGTACCTCAACTGGTATTGCTGGGTGAAATGTAAAGTATTAATGGGTTAAAGTTATAAGCAGATATTTGTTTAGTTTATTAAATTAGAATTTTATTTGTAGAAATTTCTTTTGGAATAATTGCTGAAAAAATGTAAATAATCAATTATTAAGATTTCAATTGTATAGGGAAGGTATTTCAGTTATGGTTAGAACATATTTTCACAGGATATAGTTCTTGTTTTAAAATTATAGGTGCACAGTAATCTTTTGAACCCTCTGTGTTATCTTTTTCAACTTAAAATTAATTGTTGCTCTTATTTCATTGACTGGATAATAACATTATGGTATTGATTGTCTGAATCTATGAGATGAGTTTTGGTTACAAAAATAAAAATAAAAGTCCAGATTATCTAAATACTGATCACATTATGGTATGTCATTGCTGAATAATTAAATGAATTCAACAGAAATGAAATCCAATTCGAACAGAAAGCAATAAAAGGAGTTGTTGTCCAGGGCAAAAACCGGATTCAAGAAGACAGGTGGAGAAAAGAGAAGAAGAAGGCAGACAAAGTTGGGAAGAGTTGAATAGAGGAATAGACATCAGATTCTGTTGTTCAATGGCTCAAATTGCTAAAAGCCATTTAAAAACAAATTTACATCTGTTCCAGATAGAAATACAGTCTTTACTTATAAATACTTATAAAATTGTGGTTGGTTTATGAATCTATATCATAAAAAGCAACAAGTCTTGGCTTGCTTATTGACTGACTAAACATAGGTTGGTGCAGTGACCTTGCCTGCTCAAGATACTTCATTCATATATTATCACTATTTCAATGCTTATATCACATTGCATTTGATGAAACACAAAATAAGAGAAAGCTCAGAGTGTAAGTTAAGATAATATCAGAAAAAATACATTTTGTTTTTTCAAAAATGGTTTTAGAATAGATAAACAAGACTCAGAGAAATCCAAAAGTGCTTGGGATAATGGGAAATTGTTAAAATCCTTCGGATCTGATATGAAGATGCTCATCAGAAAGTTGCAAAAAATAAATTTAGAAAAAGACAGAAGAATTCTGTTTTTTTTAATGAACCTATATATATATATATAGGTTTCATTAAAAAAAAAAAACAGACATATATATATATATTGAACTTTTATATATTTTTATGTGAACTATGGTCTACATCTTTGTATTTGTTATATTCCCTACATTTCAGCCAGTTTATCCTTCTACCTTCTTCAGGTTTTCTGTTCATAGTCTGAAGATGAGGACCATAGTCCACATAAAAAGTATACACATTATCATGCCTCATCTCAAGGATTCCAAAAAACAATATTTTGACTTTTGTTTTGATCTTTATTATTATTTATACAATGTTTCCTTATTATATTAATTTTTTTAAAGACTAAGCTTGTTAATCAATGTTATCTAGTTTGTGTATCAAATTTTCTGACTATTGTCCTAATCTTGATCCTCACAACATTTCGGCCAGTGAACCCTTTTGGCCTTCTTTAGGTGATCAAACTTGGGAACGTTTATATCTTAATCAGGAATTTTCAAAGAACTTCAAACTTAACTCCCTATTCAATCTTCAGGGGTAAACTTTTCTCATTCCGTTAACCATGGGCAGATAGTAGTATTAAGTGTTAAAATGATTTCTTAGTAATTATTGCCTTTTAATGGGATTGAAACCCTCAACTTAGAACTTTGCTTTTATTTGTTGGAGTCCTTGGGGATTATCTGAAAAAGCTAAAAGGGCTTATCATGCGAGACATAGTGATAATAACAATGATAAAAATGAGGACAATAGTCTGAAAATTCAATACACAAATTATCAAAGCTCATCTCAAGGATTCCGAAAAACAGGCTTCTTTTGTTCTCATCTTCATTGCTATGTATACATTGATCATTTTCGTTCCTCTGAAAACATTTTATTGAAACTTTACCACAAAGTAAATATAATTCTAGGATTTTATTATCCAAAATCTAAGGAGATTCAGAGCACTTATAGCTTAGTTGTGGACTTTGATGTAATGAATGGGTTTAACCATTGTTTGTTCACCCATCCATCCAGAATTGTCTCACTGGCTTGGCATAAAAAAAACCTTGTCAGCCTCTTCATCTCTCCTCACTGTTGTTCAGATTTAAAGCCACTGGGTTCACTGAATAGAGTTATCTTCTTCTTATCATCATCATGATTATATTACTGTCATCATTATCATCATAACCATCATCATTATTGTCATCATACTCATTGTTATTATTGCTATCATTGTCATTGTCATTATTATATTATCATCATAAACATTATTATAGTCATCATCATCATCATCATAAACTACAAAAACAAACAAAAGAACAACAGCCTAAAACATCCTGGTTGTTTCTAAATGTATTATTCATGCAATTCAAAATGATTTGAAAGATCAAGAGGATTGGGTTTTTGCTGTTTATGACCTTTGTGATACTGCAATTAAGAAAAGAGAATTTGATCAGTATGCCCCTCCATATGCACTTGAAAAGCAGATAAACTCAAAAACCTTTTTTTAATGCCCCACATGAAGAACAAAACACTCCTTGTCATTCAGGTCCAATATATTAACAACAAAGTCAATGGCATAAAAGTATTTAACAATTACCCAAACAAAATGATCTGACTCAAATGAAGGCCAATAAATAGTAGAATAATGGAAACTAGATGGAATCATGAAAAATTTCACTGATATGTAAAAGTAGGTATTTATAATATAAATTGGTTTGGCTAAATAACTTAGAATAAATATCTGAGTGTTAATTTTTTTTTTTTTTTGGGGGGGGTTAATGAAAAAAGTTAGTAATTTGTAATGGATACCACAAAAATCACATAAAAACTAAAAACATTATAGATTAATTACTATTCGTGAATATTGGGAGTTGTCCAGTAAGGTACATGTGTCTGTGCTTTGATTAGAGGTGTTTGGAAAAGGAAATAAATTGTAGAAAGATGTATGAATGTATAGTAATTGACTAATAATAATATTTTTGGTGTGTATATGGCTTTTGTAGTATCCATTACAAGTTTGTATACTATTGCAATTTACTTCATTACAACAAATAGAGATTTTGTAAGTAAGATCATTATTTTAACTTTAGATTATATGAAAGATATCTTACCAACTCTGTCTACAATAATCATTTCCTTACCTGCAAAAGAAAGAAATGTATAGAGTCAATTTCAATTAAATTTATTAAATTTGATTTTTTTTTTGTTTTACCATATTTAGCTTATTTTCATTGACAAAACCACAAACTTTCTAAACGGAAAAATATTTTAAATATTCTTTGAAATAGAAAAAAAAATGGTCAAAATAACTTATATATCATAATATATGATATAATCTTAATATATAGTTATATTATTTTAAGAAATAATTTTGGTGTGGTTGGAGGTAGTTGACAACAAAATTGCAGTTAAAGAAAGATAACTCTTTAACAGACCAAAAATACAAGGGAGACAACTTAATCAAGCTGCATTTCTTTGTTAAACAAATGTATAAAGATGATTACTTGAAATAAGAATGAAGTAATATGAAATTTGCAGTCTTCTCAAAACAGTTTCTTCTTATTGCTATTGTTTTGTAATGTTAGTCATTTAAAAAATTAAAACGTGAAAATTATTAAATTTTTCACATAATAAACATGAAGTACAGTAAACTATATCCAATCACTTCGATAATTCTCTGCAAATCATATAAAAATACTGTGTAATCCAAAAGACCTAGGACCAATAGAATTAGCACATTTGAGGTAGTGCAACCAAAGAGCTAGTGCATCTAGATAGCTGGTTTGTGCTGATACAAAAAGAATGCTTTTAACCAAAATAGCTAGTTTGAATAAAATATTGCGTTGCCTAAAGTATGTGAATGATAAACTATGTATATCAAATTTTAATTTTTTCTATTGTTTCCTTCAGTAAAACAAGCAATTTTCAGATAATAATATTGTCAAGGTTAAAATTGTTTATGTTGAGCATTAGTACTGAGGTAGAAAGTAGAATGAATATATTTTCTGTAATATTTATTTATTTCTATTTAGGGTTATGACTAGCATTTCCTCGACCAGTTGTTGATGTTCAAGGACTTCATTTAGCTATTTAAATCCAAATTTGATAGAATTGTTTCAGCTTTCTTATCATTAATAATTGTGATAAATATTCTATCTACCCAGGTACTGAATTCGGTAATCACTAGTGCATATGTTTTTATTCCCAGGAAACCTCCCATGATGTGATTTATATATGTAGTTAAAATGCACAACTAGCTATTTTGTCATATTAGATATTTTTGTACTAGCTATTTTGTCACACTCAAATGTACTGGCTCTTTTGGGTCTAGCTATAATATCGCACAATCATAAGAGTATTATCCATTCCATATTTAAATATTGAATAGAAAAAACTCTCTGGTTTAGTTATGAATGCATTTGTAGGTAATTTTTTAAAGGAGATATAATTTTGGAGGTGATCTTAATGATGGCTTGTATCTAGGAACATTTTAAAATCTTCAGAAACTTGCATTTCATTCAGTTCTTTGAAATTTTCTTAGAAGATTAAAAAATGGTTCGATAAAAAAGGGATGAAACTTTTAGGTCATGAAAGCATAAGTTCAGTCATCATAACGATGCAATTTGCAAACCCTTCTGATTCATCCGGGTGGAATTAAAAAAAGTAGTTTTACTTTTGAAACAACCCTGGTATGATATAAATGAATGAACCTATTTTTACTGTAGGTATAATATTGATAGATTGTATAAGTGTTATGAAACAGTAGATTGATAATTGGAAATTGAGTCCTTCTAATGCTATAAATGAATAAATTCTCATTAGATATTCTTTTCAAAAAGAATGGTAATGAACTTGGTCAAGTACAGCTAAATCTAAAGATCAATATATACATTTGCGATGATACAATAACACTGGTTCTCATTGCTAATTTTAAGGTGCTTTCATCGTATCGGCTCCAATAGCAACTCCTGACCTATTTCTGGAACTTCCAGGTCATCACCTTGTGAAATTTGTGCTGCACTGCTGCCCATAGTAAAGTCTTAACACACAGAATAAATGTTTAAGACTTTGCTCTCTATATGCAAAACAGCCATGAGAAAAAGCATTCTTATTTTAATCAAATGAAATCTATGTCCTATATATATATATATATATCCTACTTTTAAAGTAAGTATTTGTTCAAGTAGAATGATTATGATAAATGAATAAATAAACCGACTTGGTTTGTTATATAAGAAAAAAATAAGAATTAAGTATGTTAAGAAATAAATAATGATACAACCTGAAAATGGCCCTGTCCGTTTCATCAATGTATTGTTTTGATTGCTGTTAAATCTTGTAAAAATCTAATTTTGTTAACTTAGTCCCAAGCTGGTATTTTTCCAAATGTATTTAACATTGAATTATTATTGAACTTAGAAAAAGATTTACTGACTCTTAATAACTGGCAAATTCCAACACCAAAAGCCAAGACAGTACAAATCAATCAGTAGTTTCTTGTGAAATAAATTGATTTTCGAGTTTTATTTGGAAATGACTATTTGTGAGTTGTATTAAAATTATTCATTAATAGTAAATTTTATATCTTCTTATTTGCTGTATTTCACTTTTGAAAATATATCAAAGTACTCAAATGCTTTAGGATCATTCTTAAAAAAAAAAAACAAATTGTAGCAGTTGGAGTTATTTTTTTGCTTTAAGGAAATATGCTTTCTTTTTTATCACAGGAGTAATATTATTTAGAAATAAGTAAACGAGTTTTTAAAAATATCTAATTTAGAATCCACCCTTCTTTTTTCTATTTGAAATGAAAGAAAAATAATTAAGAAAAAGATAACTATCTTTATAAAAAGTGTCACTGTTGTAGTAGTATGTTGTATTGTAACATGATGATGGCGGAAAGGAAATGACATTTAAGGAATTTTTATGCTTAAAATAGGAAAAGATAGTTTTGAGTTGACTACTTGAGAATTTGAGGGATGGTCATTTTTTTTATGATAGCTTTATTGAGATGAACAATTTTGTTTTCATTTCATAAAAGAGTAATTCTTTTATGTTTATCTTTTATTCTTTTTTAATAACAAGTCAAATGATTATGAATCAGATTTTAAATGTAAGGAAAATTACAAACATTGTTTTAGTATAACGCATACACACCCATCAATAGGCAAAGATGCATTTACACACTTCCACATAAACACCCACACACATCTACATAGACACCTATCTATGCACACACACACACACACACACACACATCTACATAGACACCTATCTATGCACACACACATCTACATAGACACCTATCTATGCGCACACACACACACACACACACACATCTACATAGACACCTATCTATGCACACACACACACACACATCTACATAGACACCTATCTATGCACACACACACACACATCTACATAGACACCTATCTATGCACACACACACACACACACACACACACACACCTACATCCACATTTACATCTACTCATATCAAACTCAAAATAAATATTCATAACACACAATTTATACAAGATGGCACAAAACTTAAATATTTCTTTATTTTTCTTTTTGTTTAATCCTTTCAATTAAAATCTAAAAAAAATTTAAAAAAAAATGCATGAGTTTTGCACCATCCTGTTCTTACAGTTAAATTTAAAGCCATTTTTGTAAGGTAATATTAATAAATCAAATGTTGAATGGTTATTAGTAGTACAAGAAGTATTGCCCAGCTTTGCTTGAAGAGGGGTTGCTTCGATGCTCCTTTTATGCTCATTTTGATGTTTTTCATAATTCCAAAATTTTTTTCCTTTCTAAGAAAACTGCTGTCATTTGTTGAAAGCCAAAAATTATTTAAGCAAACTGTGATTATATTGATACCCCAATAACCAATATTTCATTTTGATCTGATAGCAGCTATTTTTCCAATTCAAAACCAAATAAAAAATGATTGTTCTCGACATTAAATGAAAAAAAAGGTTGATATGCCAAAAATCATATTACACTCACACACACATATACACACAAAATCAGTGGCGCACTGAAACATATCACACACATTAAATCACATGCACACTGAAAGACATAACATTCATCACACACACACACACACACACACACACAAAATCACATTCACATCAGAACACATCACACACATATACACACATTAAATTACATGCACACTGAATTGCATCACACATATTATGCACATGATTTGAAATAGACCACACACATTAAATTCATGCATGACATCAGATTCATTGTAGCATTATGATACCTAAGGCACTCCATACTTGGAGTGAGTTGCTGACATCACTTGACTTTTAGCCGAAAGGTGAGTGACATTAGAGGCAGTGTTTAGTTGAGTCAGTTGAGGCCAAGGGCTGAGACCCGGCCGTTGTTTGTGTCGGTGGCTGTGCAGTGCGCATGTGCGACCGGTTGCTGGTTAAATAAGAAATGTCATGAACACGAATTTGGCTTCTGCGTCGTGACTTCATCGGGATGGGAAGATTTTCGAATTACAACAGCGAGTCCAGCGCCCCGACCTCAAAAATAGGGACACAATGCAGAAGGCCGAAGAACCCCTGGAGCAGAGAGGGCAACATGGATGATATGGTTGATTCCCGAGTTAAGATGTTAATACCAACTTCAATTCAACCTTAGGGATCGATTTTAATCGTCCTGGTGTCTTCGACGCTAGACAACATCCACACTCTGACCCGCTCCCACTATGTGACATCATTACACATCACATGTGAACTTAAACACATTAAACACACATAAATACCAAAAATCACATATGCACTGAAACACGTCATGAATACTACACACACACACAAAATTATATGCAATGTGGACTGAAATACATCATACACACACACTCAAAGAGACCTGTGCATCTGTAGTAGGACCATTCCCTAGAAAGCATACATAGGCATTTATATATATATATATATGTATGTGTATGTGTGTGTGTGTGTGTGTGTATATATATATATAGGTAGATATATAGATAGATAGATGATGACGGCCACATACCGAAGGAGGCTAACCCTCATCACATGTCCAAATGCAAATAAGTCAGTATG